>JASXSY010000268.1:0-169429 GCA_034509805.1 Sipha maydis
CGCGGAAACCAAATTGAAAATCGGGAAGAGCATTTTGCTTTATAGCGATGGCAGTGAGTCTCTTGAGAAGAATTTTTTTAAATATTTTACCAAGCGTGGGAAGAAGACTAATTGGTCTATAGGATTCGGGAGTGTCAGGAGGTTTTCCAGGTTTTGGAATGGTAATAATCATGGCTGATTTCCAGGAGTTTGGGAAATAGGACAGACGGAAAATAGCATTAAAAATATATGTGAGAAGGATAATGGTTTTTGGTGGTAGGTTTTTGACTGTTGAGTTATTTATGCCATCATGGCCTGGTGATTTGTTTTTCTTCAGTTTTTTGATAACCGAAAGAACTTCTCCGGGTGACGTAGGCGATGCTGGTGGAGCCATTGGAAGAGGTGATGAAATGAATTCTTCCACTCGTAGCAGATGAGGAGTGTCTGGAGAGATGTTGTGCGGTTTGAATGTGTTTGCTAAGTGGGAAGCCAGAAGCTCAGATTTTTCTTGTGGAGTGATAGCAAGATTGTTGTTTTGGTAACGAAGAGGAGGGATGACAGTTTTGTGTTTTAGAAGTGATTTGGTTTTTTTCCACAGCGAACCGTTTGAGGGAGAGAGAGATTGGAGATGGGTGGCATATAAATGATTTTTGTGCTTCTTAAGAGTTGATTTAAGTTTGTTGGAGTAATAATTGTATCGTTGTTTATCGATTGGGTAGTGGGACCGCTGCCAGGTGTTCCGAGCACGGCGTTTAAGCCTGATGAGCTCTTTTATTTCTGGCGTGATATTTATGTTGTGATTTTCTTGAGCTGGATAAGTGGTGTTAGATGCTAGGATGGTGTCTTGGATATTCTTTGTAAGGATGCTTACTGCATTGTCAATATCATCTGAGTTTTTTAAACTTATATTAAGAGAGGAGATAGTTGACATTGTATTACGGAACTTTTTCCAGTCTGTTCGGATTTTGGTGTGCGGGCTGAAGTCGATGGAGGCTCGTATTTTGAGGATAACCGGAGTGTGGTCAGAGGCTGGATCGTTTATGTTTGTGATATTAGTGTGAATGTGATTTGGTAGGTTGGAAAGGAAGAAATCGAGGAAGTCAGGATGTCTGTTTGTATGAGTTGGCCAATAGGTGGGAGAGGCTGGAGAAATAATTTTGGAACGTTTGTTTGAGATAAAGTTGTGCAATGTGCGACCTCTTGTGTTCGTTGAACGGCATCCCCAGGCTTCGTGTTTAGCGTTGAAATCTGCGCCGATGATATATGTGTTGTTAAGTGATCGAAGATATAGGGCTAAACTTTCTGCAGGGAATTGGCAGCTGGGGTGGAAGTAGGCAGATATTATTGAAGTAGGTATGAAATTTATATTTACAGATGTAGCAGCCAGTTGCATGTTTTGATTATATTTCGGAGGAAAAGGAGAGTGTGGGATTTTGGAAGAAATTAGAAGAGCAGCACCGGCGTGGGCTGAATCATCAGGGTGATTTGCTTGAAGGCAGTCGTAACCATATATTTTGAATTTTGAGTTTGAGGTGAGATGAGACTCCGAAATGAGGGCAATATCTACATTGTTTTCTTTTAGGGCGATTTGAAGTTCATTTGTATTATTTGAGATTCCATTAGCATTCCAAAGAAGAATGGTTAGAGTGGATAGTTTATTGTCGGCCATTGGTGTTTATGAGTTTGTCAATGAGTGTTGTGAGTAGTGAGATTAATGGATTGATTAATGATCTAAATTCATTTATAAAAGAGAAGAGTTGTTCGTTATTATTGTTTGAGGCATGTTGGGTGGGGGAAGGCGTATTCTGCGGGAGATTAGTATGTTCATTGATTTTCGGGAGGGGAGGGAAGTCAGTCTGGCTTGGTTTTTGAATGTTGGAAAAAGTGGTTGGTTCTTGAGAATTTGAAGTATTCTTACGCCAGGGATTAGAATGATGGAGCTTTCGTGTTTTGACAATGCCCTTATGGACAGTACAACCTTTATAGTTTGCTGGGTGAGGGCCACTACATAAGGCACATTTGGCAGGTTCACTTCTGTTTTTTAGACATAAAGACGAGTCGTGCAGATCGCCACAACGAACGCACCGAGGTTGGTGGTTGCAGTATGTACGCGTGTGGCCATAAGATTGGCAGCGGAGGCATTGTGGAATGTCTTTTTTGGGGTACGGAGCTTCGACTTTAATTTTTGTGAAGCAGAGTGAGGTTACTTTAAAGATTTCAGAATTGGTTGAATCAGGCTCTAAATCAATAAAAAATATTGGGAGGGGTAATTTTGATTGTCTATGACGTGCATTATTTATATTTCTTGCTTGGAAGCCTAGAGCTAAGAGTTCACTTTTTATGTATGAAATATCTGTTGATGGGTGAAGATTTTTAATCACTACTCTGTACGGTTTATCTTCTTTGTTCTGAAAGGAGTGGTGTGGAACTTCGTTTTCTCTAAGGTATTTTACAATGGCTCTGTAAGAATCAGAGTTGAACGTTTGTAATCTTAAGCCTTTGGAAGTAGCTTTACACTCAAAACGAGAGGACTTGGTTAGTTCGTTAATTTTAATAACAAACTTATTGAAATTTAGCTCCGATTCGATGAATATAGGCGGCGGGTTTGGAGGAACGGTTATGGTAGATGTCTGCGGTTGTTCGGTAGGTGTCTGTGGTTGTTCAGTCACTTCCATGACCAATTGCGTATCGTCTTCAGAGGGGGCTAAAAAAGAGAAACGATTTTCGGAGGTGAAAATGCTCGTGTCTTTTTTCGAAAGTGGAGATGTGGCGTGACCTGGAGATCTAACTCGTTTGACTGGGTTTGAAGAGACTGTTTGCCAGTCTTGTTCATTGTCTGAGAAGTCTGATGGAGAGATGTCGCCCGTTTGGTTTGGTAATGATGTTGGTATTTTTAACTTTGATGGCGTTTTATTAATTTTAGTTTCATTATTGGTTTTGAGTTTTGGACTTTTGGGATTACTATTACGAAAATTCATAATGACGTAGATAAGGTATCGAAGTAGTTAGGTATAATTGATAAAATGAGTGGCCTTGGTAGATAAATGTTTATACATTACCAGTAATTAGAGGTCCCGCGACTTGCGCTGGGGACCGCAGCGAGCACTAATGACTTTGCTATCGGAAGCAGATAAAGCGGAGCGGCGAATGATTAACATGCGTGTGGACTATACGGTGTCTCGACACGAACTGATATTATATTTTACATGTAATTTTATGTCAAAATTCGCTGTTCAAACGCTTATAAAAAAAAAAAAAAAAAATTGTGCCTATGGATTTTAATAATTTTTGAATGACTTTAAGAACTACTTCTGTGGAATCTTCTATTAAATTTTCAAGTATTTTGTACGAGCCAAATTTTTTTTTTTTTTTTTTTTATCACCGATTATAAAAAAAAAAAAAAAAAAAAAAAAAAAAAAATGTAAAAAAATCGAATATTTTAAATGCCTATAAGTGGCTTAAAAATCAATATAATATTTTGAAAAAAAAATATGACATAAAGGAAATACCAATCTTAACAGCTGGTAGAAATTTCAAAAATCTGCGACTTATACTTTTTGAATTATAACAAATATTTAAAATCGTTTGTGAATAAATCGCTATTTTATGCAATTTCGTAAATATTTAAATTTCAAACAGTCATAAAATTTTTTCCTCTAATTCCGGTAGAAATTTTTTTAAAGATTTTTGAAGAGTAGCTTATACATAACCTCGTGTTAAAATTTTGAACCTTAAGTATGAACAGAAAAAATTTTATGAATTTTTAACTACAAAAAAACTTGCAAATTATCGTGATTTTTACATATTTCGTATAAATTGTAACTTTGAGCACTTATAAAAAAAAATTGTGACTTACGATTTTAGATTTTTTTTTATCAGTTAAGGAACAACTTATAAGAAACCTTGTATTAAATTTTCAAGATTTTCTAGGCAGCCAAAAAAATTTTATCGTTATTTAAAAAAAAAATACTTAAAAAAATTGAAAATTTCAATTGTCTATAAATAGCTTAATAAAAGTCAAAATACTTTGAAAATTTAATGGTGTATAGAGAACGCTAATCTAAACATTTGGTGAAAATTTCAAGTATTTACATCGATTAGTTTTTGAGTTATAGCAAAATAAAAAATTTGATTATGTCAAAAAGTGGTTTTGCGTAAAAACTCCCGTTTTTCCCAAATTTTTTTATGCTTTTTCCCGTCGCATTTAAAAAATATTGGAAATTTTTAACTTTTGACCCCCCAAAGTACCAAATAGATTCACTTTCCTTTCAGAAAAGTTGCTACATAAGGCAATCGAAGCATTTTTACTGCCCCAAAACGTGTCGACAGACACAAAAAAAAAAAAAAAAAAAAAAAAAAAACACACATCATTGTAAAATCAATACATTCTTCACTCCGTTCAGAATCTAAAATTACATAATAAAATAGAGAATAATAAACGCATGAGTATACAACATTTCCAATTTAAAGTAATTTACAGATAATACATATAGTTAGTATGACATAAATTTCCTTTTTATTTTTTTAGGGAGAAGGTATAGTAAAATAAGATGGAAGTAGATGTTTGACAACTGTAGTTAATAGAAGTAATAGATGATTAATTATGGCTTTAAAGTCTTCGAGAAATTTAGAAATTGTGTTTTCCGGTAAAGCTGTTGAAGGTAAAGTGTTGCAGTAACATTGGCATATGAATGTTTTTGTTTCTGGTTGGAGGTGGAGGTTGATTTATTAGTTAACGGAATAGTGTGATTGAGCGCCGGATGACGAAAAGGTCTGTGAAGTTGAGATTTTCTACGGTTTTCGATTATTTTTTTAAACACTGGACATCATTTATATGAGGCTGTGTGTGGCCCCATGCATAGGACACACTTGGCAAGTTCTGACCGTGGTTTGGTGCATTCTGAGGTGTAATGGTTATCTCCAAATTTGACACAACGTGGGGACTGGTGGCGAAAATTGCTAGTATGATAGTAAGCTTGACAATCATGACACTGCGGAGGTTTTTTCTTTGGCAACTCTATTTTGATTCTGGTGTGAAGAAGCAGATCTAATTTGAGAATATCGCTATTGTTTTCAGTAACCTTTAAATCGATACGAAATAAAGGCAAAGGTCTTTTAGTTATACGATTTTGAATATTACTGACACGAATTACGTTGTGACCCATATCAATTAAACTGGCTTGTATGTCTTCCACAGTAGTGGACGGGTGGAGGTGTCTTATATATACGGCATATTGTTTCAAATCATTAGACAGGTATGTGTGGAAATTTATCTCTTCATTAGCGATAAGATAATTATAAACTAAATTATAATTGGCGATGCCATCGGTGCGGATAATTAAATGCTTTGGAGTATTTTAAAAATTAATACCCGAAGGGGGGACAAGATCGAGTAGACATTTTTTGAGCGTATTGAATTCGTAGCCACTACTTAAATAAAAGGGAGGTGCATAGTAAAAATGTTTACTTGTAGTGGATTCCACGTGGCTGAGCGGAGTGTTGCACTGGTCTTGAGAATGTATAGTGTTAGGGGGAAGACTAAACAACTCCTGATTGACATCGGTGTCCTCGGAGAGTGAGACATAACGATTTGGTGTGATGAATACTTTGTTTTGATTAGCGCTAGAATTTGTTGGCGAAGATGATGACAATGAAGATAAATTGCGTTTAGAGGTTATTCGCGGCATGTAACGAAAAACAATATTAAGTAAGACTCATTAGAGTAGTGTAACAAAATATAACGGACAAACGAAAACTACGTCTGTTCATGTTGGGCGATGAACGATTACTGAATTATTCTTTTAGATTCTGAACGGAGTGAAGAATGTATCGATTTTACAATGATGTGTGTTTTTTTTTATTTTTTAGATTCTGAACGGAGTGATGGAATCTATTGGTTTTACAATGATTTTTGTTTTTTTTTTTATTTTTTTATTTTTTTTTGGTGTCTGACGACACCTTTTTTGGCAGTAAAAATGCTTCGATTTGCTTATGTAGCAACTTTTCTGAAAGGAAAGTGAATATATTTGGTACTTTGGGGGGTCAAAAGTAAAAAGTTTTCAATATTTTTTAAATGCGACGGGAAAAACCCTAAAAAAATAAGGGAAAAACGGGATATTTTACGCAAAACCAGTTTTCGACAAAATCAAATTTTTTATTTTGCTATAACTCAAAAACTAATCGATGTGAATACTTGAAATTTTCACCATATGTTAAGATTAGTGTTCTCTATATACCGTTAAATTTTCAAAGTATTTTGACCTTTATTGAGCTATTTATAGACAATTGAAATTTTAAATTTTTTTAAGTATTTTTTTTTAAAATAACGATAACATTTTTTTGGCCGGCCAGAAAATCTTGAAAATTTAGTACAAGGTTTCTTATAAGTTGTTCCTTAACTGATAAAAAAAAAATCTAAAATCGTAAGTTACAATTTTTTTTTATAAGTGCTCAAAGTTCTAATTTGTACGAAATATGTAAAAATTGCGAAAATTTACAAATAATTTTGTGGTTGAAAAATCGTAAAATTTTTTTCTTTTATAACTAAGTTTTGAAAATTTGGTACAAAGTTTTTCATTAGTTTTTCTTCAAATATCTGTAAAAAAAACTCTACCGGATTCAGACAAAAAAATTTTATGAGTGTTTGAAATTTAAATTTTTACAAAACCACGTTAAATAATGGTTTAGCCTCAAACGATTTTTGCTATTTGTTTTTATCCAAAAAGTTTAAGTTGTAGAAACTTGAAAATTGTATCAGTTGTTTATATTGGCATTTCCTTTATGTTATATTTTTTTCAAAATATTATATTAATTTTTAAGCCACTTATAGGCATTTAAAATATTCGATTTTTTTACATTTTTTTTTTATAATCGGTGATAAAAAAAATTTGGCTCGTACAAAATACTTGAAAATTGAATAGAAGATTCCACAGAAGTAGTTCTTATTGTCATTCAAAAATTTTTATCCATAGGCACAATTTTTTTTATAAGCGTTTGAATAGCGAATATTGTCATAAAATTACATGTAAAATATAATATAATGTATAATATTCTAGACTGACAAACTATGTCGCTGTATGCAACTGCCAACTTATCCTAATTGAAAAATATATTTATCTTTTCAAAATAAAATATACTTTTTACAATATTTATAAATAACAATGTATTATTTCCTAGACATACATAATAACTCCGTTCAGAATCGTTATTCGTATACAATGATATCTATCATTGCATTCAAATTTAACAAATCCATTTTAATAATGACCTATCCCATAAACGAGGTGCACTCCACCCTCAACTGTACAGCAGAGCGAGGCCCATCCGGTTCTTTTTTAATATATAGTTTTCAGGAGATTAAGGGATAATATCAAAAAAGGGAGGAAGTCGATCTAAAGTAGACTTGACGGCAAATTCATATCTGTTTTATAATTCTTATCGCTTCATTATATCAATTGGTACATTGAAAATAAAATATGTGTATAATACTATGTTATGCATGTAATAGACAAAGACAAAAAATCAAAGCTTCCAATCCCCTTAAAGAATTTATCCTTGACATTTTTTTATAAATACGAGTATTTAGTATAAAGATATTATAAATAATAATAATTTATTTTTGAGTTTAAAATTTTAAAATTACAATTAGTTAAAATTAAATTAAACAAGAACTTATAAAGTAACTACAAACCTTTTATACGCAATTCAATGTTTTGCGTGCAATGACAAAAATATAATATTAATTTTAATTTTTTATTTCTATCAGGTGATGGTTTGAAATGTTACACTTGTGGCTGGTGGAGCAAAAATTGTGGTGATCCATTTATGAAGGATGATTATCTATTAGTGGAATGTAACACTCGAGCAATTAACGAATTTAATCATGAATTAGGAAATACTATTAACACAGCAAGTAATGCATTACAAAATTTTGCAAATCAAGTGGGCTTCAACATGAATCAAAACAACAATTTGAATTTACCTACTATCAGTGATGATTCAGTTGGATGTACTAAAGTAGTACTCAAACGTATGTATTATTGTTTCTGATTAGATAACAAATAATCTTAATCTTCAAGGATTTGAGATGTTTAAGTAATAATATTTTTAAAAATGAAATATGCCTATGATTCTAAATAATTTACCATAAAATTCCTTTTTTTTTTTCATTTAAAACTAAATATGGTGGTTTTAATTAAATAAAATATACTAATATAACTTTCTTTGAATATAATTAAGAATTAAAAATGTACTATGTAAGCATATACTTAATAAATGTTTTGAGATTTTAAGGCTAAAGCCTACATATCCATTTTACTGGTCTTGTATATAATTTGTAGAGCTGGACAGATATCATTTTTTCCCGATAACCGATATTCTGAATTATATTGCCGATATATAAACCGATATAACATTTAAATCATGTGATACATAAAAACATATTAGATTTCCGTAACGAGCAATAATAAAAAATTAACAAATAATAATTAATAATTGTACATATAATTTTAATTGGACAAACGGAAAAAAATAAA
The DNA here is from genome assembly GCA_034509805.1 of Sipha maydis. Lineage (NCBI taxonomy): Eukaryota > Metazoa > Arthropoda > Insecta > Hemiptera > Aphididae > Sipha > Sipha maydis. The sequence continues at coordinate 8,514 of JASXSY010000268.1, forward strand.
ACAAATTATTAAAATAACTGAAATAACAATATTAAATCGGTTTTACTATTGGTTCGGAAAAAAATCTATACCTGATTAAACCGTTAGTCCCAATATCGGCCAATTACTACGTTTACATGCACAATTAAAGTCGGTTTAAAACCTAAAACGGTCTAATCATGCATCATGTAAACGCTTTAAAGCGACCTTAATAACATAAACCGTTTTTATTTTAAGGACGCTCGAATATGTGGTTTAACCAAATTAAATCGGTTTAATAAATTAAGTCGGCTGTATTTTTGTACATGTAAAGACTCTAAACCGATAATTTTTATTTTGATAAGTGATAACATATTTTTCAGTTATTGTTGCTGGTACACGGCTGACGTAACTTAAATTAAAATAACTATTTAGAAATGATTAACTCCAACAAAAGATGTAGTTGGAGTGCTGCAGAAATTATAACGGTGACTGATTATTACAAAAAATTAAGAGGTATTATACTACATATCTTCATCCACATCCTTCTAGTCTTTTGATTCAAATTAAAAGTAATGATATTGTACATGAATTGGTTATTTATTTCTAAAGACATTTGAAGGTACATAATTTTTTTTTTTTAAATTGTCGTTGATGGCGTAGTAATAACAGTTTACATTTACTACGACGCCCCTCGCATTTAAATTTATATAGGTGTAAACAAGTAATTGCTTGTATAGAATTCATTTTGAGTCAGCATTTAAATAATAAACAAAAAATATTAAAAAGTTTAGAAAGTATTCAATATATGATAATGGAGCTGGAAAGAAATATCAGTTTCATGGAATAATGAATATTATAACCAAAGACCGGATTTATATGTTTTTACATATCGTTACTGGATCTATGCAGTCTTATGAGAGTACAAAATGTGGACGATTCGTTCAATGCTGAATGTGAAGAAAAAAGTTTTTTTTGCATATTTAAGAATATTTCATGGGTTAGAGAATATTTAACCCATTTAGCATATTTTGGAATACTTCGTAAATTGTGAGAATAAATATCTATTTATTTTTAATTTCGGTACCCAGGAAATTTTTTTTGAACATTTACAATTTTCTTTTTTTTTATCAATTTGATAAAAATAATACACACAGTAATTCTTTGGTATTATCAGTGTTATAGCACAGAATAGACTAAATTTAGTCTTTTCTGTGGCTATGGTGCTTTATCATATTAAGTTTCTGTGCCGTTCCCTAAACATGGTGGCTAACCTACAATGCTGGCAGTTGTTTTCTTACTGATTTATACTATTATTCTGTTATATTTATACTATATTCCTATTTTCCACTCTTACTAAAGTGCAATGGTATTCCATTAGGTATAATACGCAACTTTAAATACCTAATTAATACCTCACTATTAAAATAATGTTGAAAAAAAAATTTAAAAATGCATATTAAAGCATATAATGATATTGATTGAATATTTTAGCATATTTTTGCATATTTTATACATTTTTGAGAGAATATAATGAGAATATATGAAAGTTTTTTAGAGAATATTAGCATCATATTTTGGGCATTTTAAGAGAATATAAATCCGGTCTTTAATTATAACATACCGATTAATATTTAAGACTCACATGTAAACAGGTCAGGAAATTTAGGTCGATTCATAATAAAATTGGTTTTAATTAAGAAGGGTTCAATTCGTATCATGTAAACGTAGTATACCGGGTAGTTAATATCGGGTATCGGTATCAGCTGTGGCTCTAATAATTTGTGATTGTATTTTATATATATTATTACTCATTTAGTGTCGTATAAATAAAAATTAATATTTCAATACATTTATCATATTAACTGTTAATTAATAAAGAATTAATGACAAATTTCTTTTGATGGTATTATAGACGGAGAAGACATTGTACGAGTGGCCCGAGGATGTGTTTATATTAAAGCAGACTTATGCAAGGGAATGCAGAGGCTCGACGATGAGTTGAAAACACTAAAATACTGCGGCACATGTGACGATGACGGATGCAATGGTTCCCGAGCGTTGAAATCTTCCGTGATTGCAATAATATTGACCACAATGGCTACGTGTCTATTTTACCGAATACATTAAAAAACCTAAAAATAATATTCACTAGCTAAGTATTTGTATTATCATTTAAATCAAGAAGTGTACCTGATATTTTGTAATTATTCTAAATTATTGGCCTATTCAACTAAAAACGGAAATATTTACTTTATTTTCTTGTTAACTTTTATGTTATATAATTCTAAAGAATATATTTACATATATTTAAATATAATCATGATGTTCTTTTTCTTCAAAATATTCATATTTTGGAAAGTTCTGTGACCTATTTTTTTTCTATTGGCTGCAATATTATTATGTTATAGAAGTTATAATGTTAAGTTTCATAATACTGTTATTTTTATTATAAATAATAAAATAAACATAGTATAATATTTTAAAGTTTCTAAAAATAGAATATTATGTTTCATGTAAATCACAAAAATTATTTGTTTGCATTTACATTTTTTTTTCATTGTAATAAGCTTAATTAAATCAATACGGTTACCTATAATATTTATATCAATGCATGCTTAGTTTATACTACCTACATGTATCCTAAAATTATAAAAATAAATGTTATTATTTCATTTTTAAATTACCCACATGATTGTATAATTGGTTCCATTGTCAAATTATTAAACAAGAATAATCTTATTTAATTACATTAGTGACTATGTTGTTTTCTACAATGGTATTGAGATATTAAGTTAAAAATAAGTTTGTATAGTATTCCTTCAAATGTATTATTATTTATAATTAAATATGGTATTTTGGCGAAGAATGAAAGCAAAATAATGTGAAGTAATATTGATGACTTACATAAATTAATGATTTTGATTTTTTTTAAATACTTAAGATCCTAATAAGTTTTAATTCAGAATTTCTAAATTATTTTCTTAAATTGTACATAAAAATTATTCTTCCTATTCTAGATTCCTTAATTACAAGAATTTTTAATAATATCATTATTTTACTTGATTTCTCCTTTTTTCCTAATCCTTCTTAAACATAATTAATCACGTTCGAAGGTCACCCTCAAAATAAATTTCTTCTTTTTTGATTTCCAATTCTCAATCTCTTTGATATTATCGATGCTTCTAAATACCTCTATAAATTTCTTGAAAAACATAAGAATTTTTAATTAAATATGACTTGAATTATATTAACTAGATACAACTAGATTAATTTTTTTAAAGCCTTAATTTTATCTGAAAAACTTGGTGTATGAAATGTGAATATTATACATTATAAAAGTATAAGCATATAAAGTAAATGGCTTATATTTTTTAAGTTCAAAATCTATAGTTTATCATAATAAAATCTAGAATACAATTTAATTTAGTGGTCGTTACATAAAATTTAGATTTTGCTATTATACCATTCTAATTTTTTTATATAAAATCAAGAAATATTATAATAGAATTGGAAAACTTTGAAATTAAACATAAAAATATCCCAATTAATTATTTCGTTATTATAGTACAAAGTAAAAACTTTTAAATTTCGTTATTTAGAAAATGACGAGCATAATTTTTAAAAAATGTTGGATGGAAATACATCTGAAAAACTATTTTATTTCCGACATTAGTATAAATATTAGTTTACACTTATATCTTTGTTTTCGTCCATGTTTTAATAAAAAGATACTCAAATTAAGTTACCAAAATGTATTTAATTAAAATATGCATAAAAAATAGCTGCTAAAACGATAGTAATAGATTTAATAACCTAGGTCTTAGGTACAAGACACTTCTGAAGCAAAGTAATTAGTATAAACGATGATAAATAATAATAGATAACAATTTCAATTATTGAGCATCGCAACGAACTTATGACCAACAATACAATTAATAAAATATAATGATACGATCAATTTGTGGAGTTTTATAATTATAAAGAAAAAATATGTATACGTATTTAGTAATTCACCACGTATGGATAACACTTAGAATAATACTCAGAAATTATATAAATACCACAACAGTGGATTTTGAGGATTTTTAGATAGGAGGGACTAAACAATTTTTTGGCCAGGTTAGGTAATAAATTCTTTAAGATTTCACCCATAACTCCCCTCCACCAACCCACTAATTTAATAATTTATTTCCAGCATTTTAATATAGTTTTAATAATATATAAATTAACAGTGTCGGCTGCAGTAGCATTAGCACGACATAACATTAGGGGTGTTCGTAATACATTTTTTTAAGAGTATACTACTCGTATATATCATCAAGAACCAAATAATTAACATTTAATAAAACTCAAGTATTTTTCTTATTGTTTATAAAGAACGTATAATTATACGAGAAAAAAAATTGATATCAAACTTTTTTAAATATAATTTTATTTTATTTATATTATAAGGTATTTACGTACAGAAGTGTTATTTTTAATATACTTTTTTGAATGTAAGCAATAGGTATCCGCTGAAGCTATCGCAATATCTCGATATCATTAAACAAAATAAAATAACTAAAGCCATCATACTCAGTGACTCCTTAAGCATCCTAACCAACATCCAAAACTATCATCAACCCAATTACATTATCAGAAAGATTCAAAATCAAATATCTTCTATAGAACTCAACTCACAGTCCATCACTATGATTTGGATCCCAAGCCACGTTGGAATCCAAGGAAATGAGTTAGCAGACACTTATGCTAGATAATCCATTACCTCTTCCGATGCACAGTTAATTAATATTTATACTCTACAGGACAGCAAAAATATAATAAACAACACTATAATAATTCAATGGCAACAAATATGGCAAACAAATCCCTCCAAATTCAAAGAGATTACACCCTCAATATTCCCATGGCCAGATATAGCTCTACCCGTAGACAGGTAAGTTACAGTAATTTTAAACAGATTACGAATCGGCTACACTTGGTTCAAGCTTAAGCACCTCATGTCCAAAATGGATACTCACCAATGCCCCACCTGTGGAGTAACTATCACGGTCAAACATTTTATTTGCAACTGCTTGAAATACAGAGACACCAAGGACAGTTTGAATATAGCCGACATCCTTCAGCAAGCACTAGCTCCTGATCCAGAGATCGTCAACAAAATTATAAAATTTCTAAAATTAACCAACTTGTATAATTTAATTTAAATTCTACTTTATTGGTAACTTTCCCTCCACAATTTTGTAAAATATTTCTAAAACAAAAGCCAATAATCTTTGCTGTTGTGGCTTAATCAATAATAATAAAAAAATAAGTAGGTATATATACCTATATAGTTATGACCATTCTAGTTCTAAATATCGTTGATATTTTTAGTCCCAGTCCTACCCCTGATTATTAAAGTCAATAGTATATAATATTTCTACTGTCGATACCATATATAATTATTGACGTACCTAATCATGGGAAAAATTTAATTTAAAAAATAAACTAAGTTTACTTTCGAGATATTATCTGAGTAGCCAAAGTTTTTCCTTTGTTATGGTTTGAGATTATACGTAGTATACCCATCATTTTGTAGAAATATCTTGAAAGTATAGGGCGTAGTATACCCTATCAGAACTCTCATGCATAACGTGGTATAAAAACTATAGTGATTATAAAATGTAAGTTTTAGACGAGAATTGCCACAACTTTCACGATAACCACTAAAAAGATAGTAGTAATCACAGTAGAAATAATACGATTATGTTTTTATCAATGATAAACATTGTTTTTAGTTAACATTTAGTTAGTGCCAAAGTTTTAAAATATATAAATACCAAATAGTAGTATACTATAAAAAAATATTTTAGTACCGACACATAAACATAACTCATAGGGGGGGGGGGGGGTATAGCCCCTTAGTCCCCCATTACCAACGCCATTATACATGCATATCATTATCAAACCGGTTCTTCGATAAAACCATTCATATATTTTTTCAATGTATGTTCATAATAATTATATATATATATATATATATATATATATGTTATATTATATATATATATATATATACTATTTTAATAATTAATCTCGTCAACCTAATTATAAAACTTAAATTGTTTATTTTTACACGCAAACTATTTAATTTATATATTATAATTATGATACAATTAAATAATTGGTATGTATAAATAATTTCTTCTTCTTCTTCTTTTGCTTCGCCTTCCTCCCAACTATTTGGGGTCGGCCACCCTTGTCCTACACTCCACTTTACTCGGTCAATCACATCACCTCTGCACACACCGACAGCCCTCATGTCATTCTCCAAAGTCTCCAACCATCTCTTTTTTGGTCTTCTTTTTTGGTATGTATAAATAATTTAGATTTTATAATTAGATTAGCGAGATTTTCTATTAAAATAGTATATGTTTTTACAATGATAGCATAAGAGTATTCGAATAAAGAGTTTATTATGTATATTTTTAAGAAACAGAATAGTTTTTAATTCTAGAGACTTGGATTAAGTATTCAATGTTATTTATTTTAACTAAACATTTTGAACATTTTTCATTGCTTTACTATTTCATTGATAAATTTTAGATTATGATTATAAAAAATATATACCTATATAAATAGAATTGTCCTTTACAGAATAGATATTAAACCAAACACGTGATACAGTGGTCAACAACGGAAGGCAGTGTACAAATAAATGTGGCTGTGGTCAAGGTTTTTCAACCTGTGTTATTCTTAAATCAATAAAAACAATTACCGTACGAGTCATATCCAATTTGAAATTTGTGGTTTATATATTTAATTATTTTTTTGATGAACTGTTTTTAAAATTGATAGTTGAAAAAATGAATTAGTTTTAAATAATAAAATATAATAACATTTATTTAAATAACACTTGTTAAAAAAATTTAAGTACATTATACTTAAAAATGATAAATATTGAGTGAGATGATTGAGAATATCAAGAAATACATATAAGCTTAATAATATATTAATTAGGTGATATAAGTATCTTCATGATGATATAAAACTTAGTCGTACTTTAAATGTTTTACATGACCTTCAATCAATGGCGTCACTAGACCCTTTTATAGTGGTGGGGAGGAGGGAAAATTTCATAAATGTATTCACATTTATGTCTTTTTCTTAGTGAGATAAAAAAATAAATTATAAAAAAATAATTACGAGTATATTAGTATAATTCAATAAATGCGTCCTACAATTTCAATAATCGCTACATCAGTTGCTACTTGACATATACCTTATAGAAAGACTCTAAAATATTATTGTCTGTGATTAAAAACGGTTGGTATTTTGTGGGAAGTAATTAAAGAAAATTAAAATTTTATTACATAATTTAACTTTCATAAGGACTATGTAAAATAAAAAATAAAATATATAAATACTACAAAGTCCAACGTTGAATTTAGGATTAAGTATTTTATTAATATTACAGCATAGATTAAAATACTACATTTATATTATTACTTACGTTAATTTAATCTAAGTTATACAAATACTGTAATTCTATACTTTGTTTCATTGTAGAACTATAAAAACTATATAAACTATATACATCTTATTGTTTATAATTTTCGCCATAATTTGTTTAATTGAAATAGGTAAAATTATGTATTCTATATTTATAAGAATATTTCTTCAAATATTAATATCAACACAATGTATACTGGTTAAATGATCTAATTTAATAGCATAAATGTAATAAATAATAGTAAAAACTGAATCTGTTAAATTTTAAAATTAGTGGGTCTTTTTTATTGCTAATAAAATGTGTACCTATTTCACACTTCCAATTTTTATAAATCATTTACAATTTTTCTGACTAATTAATTTTGATATAAAAAATATTAGCTGTTTATTATTACATTAATGATAATAAATAGGTAGTAACTTGAATCTAAATTTGAATTAGTTCTGTATTGTACGTACCATACTTCTAGTTGTAGTATCAAAACTTTATTTAAAGTGTTAAATTGAAACCTTAACCTTTATCTACCTATTTATATATTACCGTGAGAATAAGAGTTATTTAAAAGTTTTTAGATTTTTAAATCTTAACCAATTCCTATATTTTTATAATTATTACGCTGATGAAACACAAAATTAAAAAAATAGATTCTGCTAAATTTATCGTGATAAATATTAGATATTCTGAAATCATTAACTAAAATGCAAACACACCAAAGATCAAACGGTTTTTTTTTTTATTAAAATAGCATGACTCACGTCCGGTGTTCAGAAAACTATGCTTTAGACATGTATGAAAACATGAAAGTAATAAATAAAAAATATTTGTCATGGATCACCAGTCACATCCAAGTCATCACGTCCGTCAACCAAATAGGACAAGGAGAAGAAAAAAGATTGAAACAGTGAACCAATTAAAGAACAGAACCATATTATACTAGCAATATCTCTTTTTAATTTGTTTTAAATAAACTGACATTCTACAAGAATAGTCAATAATTTTTGTGTTATGCTTTTATATATTTTCAAATAGCTCAATGAATTGAAAAGTATTAATGTACTTTAAATAAAAAAGCATTTGTTATCTTTTTCTAGTTTTCTTAAAATAAGTAAATGTTTTTTTATTTTTAATTTATTTAATTTCTAGTTTTAAGATTAGAAATAATAGATTAATTAAAATTATAAATTATATCATATTTATTAATCATTGTTATTGAATTGTGCACCATCTTGCCTATGAGTTAGGTGATGATGTACTTTCTTTGTAAAATTTATTTTATTGAACAAATTTTTCACTATATATCCACAAAATATTAGTGACCAAAACTAATAATTTATCAGTATTAAAATTCATAATGTATACTACACATCCCCATATTATTTTACAAGGGCTGACGAGAAAGTGGGGGAGTGAAGGCTAGAGCCCCGGGGCCCGTACCTCTGAAAGGGTCCATTGTCTCAACTTTTATTCAAAATTATTTATTTGATTTATTATTATTTATTTATTTCAATCTTATTTTCCGTAGCATAAGATGCAAATTTAAATATTTTTATTATACTAAATTATGTACAAGTAGTATGTATATCTTGGCTAAACAAGTGTAAGGAGACCTGGAACCGATCAGCCTCGAGGCCCTCAAAAACTCTCGACGGCCCTGTATTTTACCAAAATAACTAGTTTTATATTAATGAACAGGAATAAAACCGAAAAGAAGATTCTAGAATCGAAATTTTTAAATAGTAAGAATCAAAACAGAACCGAAAACTTTATATCGATAAATTTAGTAACGAAACTGAACAGGAATTTTTAAATTATAAAGGTTTTTTTAAGTTCCAAAAAAATGGTATCATTTAGTATAACTTATTAGTTATTATTACTTTATTTATGAATAATTAGGGTTCCATTCTCATAATATTTATATCTAGCACTATAAAAGGTTTTCTGCTGGATAGGTACCTATTTAAAGTGATCAAACTTTTTAAGTGTTTATTACAGGTATATTTATCACAAAATAGTATTATTTGGACATGTCTTTTTCAGTACACACCATAATTGGAATCAATATTATATGATCTTCAAAATAAAGCGATGATAATTATAAAATAGAAACACTGACTACTAGTGTATTATTATGGCAAAGGTTTGCTAATATAATATAATAATAATACACTTTAACGGGTGGGCGATGGTTAGGTATAATACAATTAGGTATATACTGATAACAGGAACCAGTACTAAAATTATTTAGAACCGGTATCTTTATTTTTTTTTAACAAAGAATCTGAACTGAATCAGAACAGTTATTTTATTTTTTAAGAACCGGTAACAATAAATTCAAATAGTTCTAGTCCCTGTTTATATTCAAAAGCTAAATGAAAAAAATTGAATTATTTGTTACCATAATGGAATATTCTTTAAAGTATAAGTCGAAAATACATTAAAATATTCTCATTTATTAAGATATGTAACATATAAACATGCAAAAGAAAAGTTTTAATTATATATTCCATATAAGGTATAAAACGCAAACATTTTGTATCCCTACATTACGTAAAAGGTTAAAATATTATTAATATAAAATCTAAACTCTACTAATAACTAAACATCCTATTCAACCAAATGTCAATTATATATATATATATATATATATATATATATACCTATTTATTTCTTATAAATATCTCTAATTATAAAGTATAAGAAAACTGTTAATTTGTATTTGTTTCCTTTTAGATAGGCATTCACTCGTCATAATTAAAATTATGCTAATTGATATTAAACAGGCTTTATCATTCAAAAGATGTACCTCTAGGATCCGGTAGCTTACTCACGATTGAGTTCAATTGGGCCGGGTCAGTAGTTATTAAGGTTATGTATAATAGCCCGTACTTTCCATACACATATTCGACGAACAAGTGTTGCTCAGATAAATTGTACTTAAAATTACTATGGTATAAATCTAAACTACCGTATACTCGGATATAAACATATAATTGAAATTTATATCGTTATTTTCATTAATTCCTTCGATTCAGTGTACTATTCGAGTAAAAATGAACTATTTAAACTGTATACGCGAAAAATTAAAAATTAAACATTTAAGAAAAGTGAATAAAATTATATTTTTAACATGATTTTTTCTCCGTATCCAATTCAACCTTCATAGACGGACACATTTATTTCATAATTTATAATACTTATTAAGATTATTATAAAATTCTATTTTCGTTTTCGTTAAATCATTTTTGAACAATTTTTTTTATAAATCTTTAAAAATATGTTTTTAATAAACTATTGATTCAAAACAAATGTTCTATCTGTTTGAATGAATATATGAATTATGTATTTACACTTATATTCGAGTTTTGACATTCTGTTTAAATTGTACATGAATATGAATTCAATTTTATTGTAATTAGTGAATAAATCTATCATATCAAAGCAATCCCATAATCTCAATAGATCTTAAACTAAAAATATTAAAAAAATCATTGATAATTCATCTCAAATTATTCATAATAAATAAAATAATGTCAGTTTTGTTTATTTCTTCATTGCGATATCCTGCAAAATTGCAAAATTGAAGGTGGATTTTATTCTGTGTACCAATTTTTTACTATAAGCACATTTTCTTAACAACTAGAAATTGAAATTGCAAAACATTATTTTAATATTTTACATAATACTAATGTTATACGTTATGTAAAAAATGATGTAGTAACATTATAATAGACACAAAATATTGGAAATTGGAAAGATATTCTAAAAAGAATACATATTTAATAAAATAATAAATTATAGTTTTTATTTAAATTTGAATTAGATGATAAATCGATACTGTTAGAAATTATTCAAGATTAAGTTCAATGTATAGATAAGAATATCAAATTTTGAAAAGGTAAAAACGTTGACTATATTATATTTACGTTCATTTATCAGAATATGACTCATAGCTATTAATTATGACTAAGGCAGAGAATTTAAAGCATTTGCATATTTGTTTTGCACAATCACAAAAATAACAGTGTACGAAACAATTAGGTTTCATACTTTCATAAAGCTAATATTAAAATTTTATTTCGTATATAAATGCATATATTGAGGTTTTTTGTTATTTGTTTTAATAGCATATTTTTTTTCACTTCATACTATTAGACATATATGAGTATTTCAAATAGCTTATAATTTTATCAATACTTTACCGCTAACGTTTTTACTTTGTCTAACATATAAAATATTGTAGAATTAAAAAGAATTTTAAATATTAATCATGTAATATGGTGGTTATTGACTATTCGCCGATGCATTTCTTTCTTATAAATACATCTCGAGGATCCCTGATTAGATTAATTGTATATATAAACAGTAAAAATGTTGTCTATATCATAAAACTCGACCAATACACCTGCTCTATATTAAAAAGATACTCCAATGCGTCCATGACTAGTGAAGTTCTTAGCTCAAAGAGTGTAGATGCTTAGAGAGAGAGGCTGTTTTCGAGTTAGGGTTGCACGTGATGGAAAAAATGTAAGAAGATTGAAATGTAAACTGAAAAGAGAGGAGTTGGACGATGAAGTTGAAGAGGCAGGCAGAAGGATAATAAAATAACAGTCAAGAGGAGAGCAAGATGATTAAGAAATGATTAAGAAAAAAATTTTAATTAAAAGTAAAAATTTAAAAACACGTAATTTTCAACAGCAGTTTTAAATATTTTTGAGGCCACGACTCCCTATAATGTCACCAAGATTTTAAGCGACCCTCTTATTATGATTACATTAAAAAACAATGATAATTTTTGTGAGTAATGTAATGTTTTTATTGAAAATATAAACTTTTATCAATTGTAATTCTCAACAATGATTATCATGATGATATTTACAAAAACACCATATTAGTTATTTTATATATTGGTGATTCTAAAAAAATTATTGGTGACCCCTAATTTGAGAATCACTAGTATATATCATACAATTTCTGATGAAACGTTAAATATTCCATAAACGATTTTGGAAAATTGTATTACACAAAGTTTTGTCAATCGTTGTTCGATAATAATTTAATATTTTGTCTTAGTTCTACCATCTGCTATCTGTATATGTGTATCTATTTGTTATTCATGTAAACTTTTAGTCTTTGTGTACTATTTTAACATTAAGATGCCAAAAGATAAACAATCTTTTAATAGTTGGTTAAAGAGTTATTTATCGGAATTTGGTGTCAATGTGTTTTCGATTGACTGTAAAGTTCTATACTATTGTGACGATAAAGTAGGACGTGAAAAACAAATTGAAGTTACCCAATATTTAAATGATTTATATATTTTTTAAATAAATCACTTACAAAAAATATAAGACCATATTTTTAGTACATATTATTGGGTAAGTGCATACTTGCTTGAATGTTTAGTGCTTTTATAGAGCTACAAGTCCTCTGGCCTATTTATGACGTATTATTAGGGCAGGTATTTATTCCGTCATTACTAGGGCATAATTATTATATATTATTAATATATAGATAATGTAATGTTAATTATAATAATTATATCTACTTATTATGCAGAAGATAGTTTAAGTCATGAACTAAAAAAGATATTTAACATTTAAATCATAATATATTTTATTTAAAACACCCACAAATATTTTTAATTATATAAGCTTTTTGTATGAAATGTATGTATGATAATTATAAATGTATATACTATTTATAAAAAATATATATTCTCTAAATTATAGTTAATTCTTATGCATAAATGTAATGGGTGAAGATATGTAAAATTATGATAATTGGTACATCTTTTTATTTTAGAACTTTCAAAGTTTAATATATAATGATAATAATAAACGGCCAAGGGCCAAAAGGCTAGCAGTTACATATTGATTTGGGTATTCTAAAATAAATGGAAATAAAATATATAAATATAGTGATATAGGGAATATAAATAGTGACTGTTCTAGTATCTATAATGTAAAAATGAATCGTAAAATGTGTTGGTTATCGAGCTCCTTCGAAACAACTTGACCGATTTTCATGAAATTTTCTGTGTATATTCGGTAGGTCTGAGAGTAGGTTTAAGGCTAATTTAAAAAGGGGATTGACCACTCCCGGGACGTGCTCAAACAGGAATTTTGAGATTTACGATGGAAATTTTTGTTTATAAATGGTTGCTATGGGGGTTATAAGATTTGAGAATAATATTTATTTATTAGTGTTTGCCATCGGTAATATATAAAATTAATATAATAATTATTTGGTGTCTTGTTATTTGTTAATTGGCTCCCATGGCTGAGTTGCACTTACTGCAGTGAGTCACACCAAAAAATAAGTTGAACAATCATAATTTTTTTGTGAATTTTTCGGGCCACGAAGTGCACAGGATTAGCTATATTATATATAAATGAATGTTTGTGTGCAGATCTATGGGAAGAAGATAGGCTAATTTAAAAAATGTTAAATTTAGTTTTTTTTTATTCATCGGATTTTAGTAGGTTAAGGTTAGGTTAGGATTATGTATTAATTGATTATATTAATCCACCGTATTATGTCAAACTAGGTATAACTTTGATACTTTATTAGAGTTAAATCATACACTTACGTATAAACAGCACTAGGTCCGCGATCTACCTGATTGCCTACCTGATAATATACTGCTGCAAATCAGAATTTTTATTCCGGGCAACAGAAAACTTAAGATAAATCTAGAACATCATTCATCGAATATTAAATAACGAATTGAACAAAGTTTGAGTCATATAGAGTTGGTATATTTAACGAGCAACGAAGTGCACGGGATCAGCTAGTTTAGAATAAATTCGTTTTATTTGACAGAATAAAGAAAAACAATTGTATTTATTGTGAGAGGTACTGATTAGTGATTACTTCAGTCACTTCAATCATTGATTAAACATTTAATACAATTGAATACAACTGTAATCAGGCCCGGCTCAAGAGGTAGGCGACATAGGCCCACGCCTAGGGCAGCATTTTTCCGGCACGAATTGTATGTATAAAAAAAAAATATTTGATGTAATATTTACACGTAAGGGGCGGCAAAAACTAAATTTCTCCTATGTTTGTTTAAACACTTGAGCCGGGCCTGACTGTAATAACTAAAATCAATTATGCCCATAACAAGATATTCATAAAACTAATAATAATATTATCGTTTGGACAATACTCTACGATAAGTCTCTCTTTCTGTGTTCTATACTTATAAAATACCATAACTACCTTCCATGGTAACTTGACGAATTTTTATTTTGGGGCTTATTTTATACAAAAAAACCAATTTTAAATTAACTCAAATGCGCCTTCTAATTTTACTGCGCCCATTTCGCTAGTTACGGCACTGTTATCAATTTTATTTACTGCTAATTATTCAATTGAGTGCAACTGATTTTATGAATTTATTTTAAAACAATAATAACATAATATTAATACATACATTTTTTAATTTTAAAACATTGTACTTGAGGTGCAAATTAAAATAGTAGATTAATGAAACAATTAATTCTAAGTAGCTAAATTATTATTCTATTTTAAAATAATAAATAACCCATTTAAAAACACACAAGTTAGTTATATATTAATAAATGATCAACAATATGATCCCCTAAGTATAAGAAAATTAAAATATTTATATATTTATTTGTTAAAAAATCAATCGGATTCTGTATTTTTATTTACATGTTTCTTTATTTTATAAATCTACTTATAACGAAATTTATAATTTACTATTTCAAAATATGTTTCATTTAACTGAGTATAACAATTAATGAACACTGTATACAATTGTTGAATAAATGGAGCTTTATAATATTATCAACACTTTAGATGGTTTGATATTTCAAAAATATATATTTTTATTAATTGTTTTTACCAAGTACTGTTAATTCTCTCTTTAAATATGCATAAGTCAACAAAATATCCATTTTTTGTGTTGTCTTATTCGTCATTGTTTATGATTTTACAAAATGAAAATATAGCCCTCCGTCACATGTTTGAACTTAAACGTATGCATGAAGATCGGTTTCGTATGTTATAATAGTAAACCGCACGTGTGTTGAATAACACATATTGCATTCTATAGAACTGCGTGCAGTACTGTGGTATGAAATAAAAACCATATATATATAAGTATATAATAATATGCATAATATTATACATATAATTATCAGCAACAAGAGGAATGACAGTGGAGAATTATAACAAGAGGTGGGAGAGCAAGAAGCTTTGCACCACGTATACGATGGTCACTATAGTTGTTTACTATCCCGTCGAGCGAACAGTCTAGCACAGTGCTTCGCGTTTGTTCTCAATAATTGTATACAGCATACTGTAAATTTTTTTTTTTATAATACTATTTAATTTTTGCCCCATCGTTATTATTATTCTTTGTTTTACCATCATGATCCGTTGTAAAATTTACACAACGTTCGTCATCGCGTTCGGATATTTCATTTTACAACCCAATTACAGTAAGATATACTTAAAATGTTGTACATTTTAAATTCATATGTCTTAGTCGTACATTTGTTTGTTAATTTGTTTTTAATTTGCGCAGGTGAAGCCATTAACTGTTGGGTATGTTCTACGGACACCGACCAACGTTGTAACGACCCAATGAATATGACCAAGAGTGCTATTGAAGATTGCAGTAGAGCACCTCACTCGGCATTCTTGCAACCTGTGTGTAAGAAACAGAAACAAAGAGGTATTTATATCAACACTTTTATAAAAAAAAACGTTCCTAAATAACGAAGTAGAAATCATAAATTTTCATTTATTAAAAAAAATAAATATGCCTTCAAAGTAAAATAGTCAAATTATTCTAACAACAAAATTGCACATACAGATTTTAGTACTCCAGAGTAATTTGATCCAACTCCATGACGTTACGTACCACTATTGTTTTATTTTTGCACAGTTAACTTTCAAACTAACAAAATATTTAATATACTTTCACTTGTTGTATATATTTTCAATTTTAAATTAATCTTGACATATAAAACGAACAGATGATCATTTATCAACAATATAAGCCTCCTTTTTCATGTAACCCTAAAGTAGATATATATTTGCTTATAAATAAATGTATATCATTTATTCAAAAAATGTATTTTTTTATGAATCTACAAAATCATTCAATCATTTTTGAGTTAATATAATACATTTAATACAGTGAAAATGGAGTTCTAACTAATGATTATTATTTTTAAAACATCTAGAAGTTTGGTATATAATCACTAAATTATCACATAACACGTAGTATTTTACAATTACCATAAGAGTCCAGATTTAAAAAAAAAAATATTTCTATATATTATATACTGCTTACTAGGGGTAAAAAAGGCTTCACAGTTTTATAACCTATAGAATCTATTAATAAAATTATTTTACATAATATGTAATTATGATAATAATTGAGAATGTTTTAGTATAACTCTGATTAAGGAACATTATTAAGAATAATTTAATATACTTGAATAGCTAAATATATGTTTAGGATAATATTTTTAATATTGTATTTTATAATTATTAAGATATTTTCTTTTAGTTTTTGAAGATAAATCTAGTTAATTATGCAATAATATATAAATATAATTCATTATATTTCCAAGTCCTATTTATAAATATATTTAATTAATTAATATTTTTTTAAACATTTTATTCCTATTTTATTATTCTATTGATGACATCAAAATTTATATTATTTTAAATTAATAGATACATGTTGAGACAGCTGTATACATTATTGGGGTGTTTTTTATCTTCATTATGATACCTCATTTTTTCGATGATTGAAATAAGACACAATAGACTGCACTTAATTGCCTGCTTAATTGTTATTAACCTTTTTGACAGTCTTTAAGGGTCTTGTAGGGAACGATGAAACACCGGAAATTAAAATTTGTTAGCCCGCCCGGAATGTTTTAATTGATATTTACATTTTAATTAATTTTTATCAATAGATTATGAAATACTAAATTACTAAATAATTTTATTAGATAAAAATGTCAAATTTTATAAATGAACTGATTGAACAAAAACTCTATGTGCGTTTACAGGAAATTGTAAATTATCTATATACGTTTTATACGAGTATTTATGATGTTAGTAATGATGCAATTAGGAGAACAAAAAAACGAATTGGTAGGTGTGTAGTAGTATTTTATTTTAAAAACAGAGATCACATTCGAACTGTATGAATATCCTCAGAAATATCCATCCATATTCAATTGTATAAATAAAATATGTAGTAGTTGACTGTTAATTATATTAATTATTGAGATTTGACAACAAAATAAATATTATTATCCATTTTTCATTATAAGTTATAACTGTAAAACTATAGATTCAGGTTTATATTGAAAACGTATGTGGTTTATAATCTGATTGTCTACCTATTTCATTCATTCAACAATATATACTGTATAATTGCAACCAAATGAATGAAATATTGTTAATAATAACAAAAATAATAATAATATACTGTCTCAACTTTTATTATTATTAGGTAATACATATCAATACTTACGACAAACAGGTATGAGTACGTTATGCTAAATTGATGACACTGATAACTGATTTTTTAAATTATTATTTCGGTATATGTATTAAATCATTATACCGTACATATGGTATTATTTTTAATCCGAAGAGAATACCTATATTTTTACAGATATTTTTAATTCTTATGAACTTAATTAGTTAGCTATATGCGTTGAAATGATATAGTCTTACAATATTGAATAAATTAGTATTATACTCAATTCGGTAGTACCCACCGATCTATCATTAAATGTTGAAGGCGCAATCACTCCAAAATAATACCTACACTATGCCGCTGTATTATATTATGTATAATATGTATAGTATACTGTGAAATTGTTCGACGTTCGTACATTCGAATAAAATTCTAATGTTCACATTTTTAATTTCTTATGTTTTTTAATTTTTCTTTCAGTATAATGCACGAAAATACACTGTAAATTACAATAAATTTTACAAATTTAAACAACAAGACATATTATCCACTACACTTTAGTCATATATCAACAATAATAATAATAATATTAACATTAAACGTAACAGTAGGTATATGTTATTACTAAGTCTCGGAAGTTGTTGCATTTATAACTTTTATTTGCCAAGTAAGATATACATTCTTTCTATGCAAATACAAATTAAAGTCTAAAATATCTTAGTGAAGATTCAAACTATAAAGCATAATATATACTTTACTTCTGTTAGATTTCGAATACTTTTATGAAATTGACTGACTAGCCATGAGCTGTCGATCATTGTGCGTAAAATCGGTCGTTTCCGTCGGTTCAACATTTTTAATTTAAATAATAAATATCATAAATCATAAATCATATTCCATATAACTACAAACATAATGTGTATACATTAATAATCATTCGTATAATCGAAGCAGGGGAGCGCATGTGGGCTATTATTTCCCAGTATTTAAAATAATAATAATACAATCACACAGTAAAACAGAAAATATTCACTCGGCAGAGAGAATAAATCCGTGAAATACGTCTATGCTCTTATTTCGGGGACAATATTGTGCTTTATTTCATTCATAAATCACGTCTCATAATCTATACGATTCTATATAATGTCTTCGTCAAAGAAACTGTGCTATTCGGTATAGTAATATTGTGACAATATAATATATAATTTTTCCTTTCAAATATATATATAACTGTTTTCCTGAAAATTGTTTCACAATAGAATATAAGTTAATAATATTCCACGGAAATAATACGAAAGTTTACCCGTGGCATCATCGATTTAAAAACGAAAAAATAGTTAGTAATTTAATATATTTTAATATATTATATTATTTACGTATTACATGCATTACATTACATATTCATGATATACTCGAGAGATAATTTTTTTGCCCGAAATCGTTTTTATAAAATGTAAAAAATATTTAGATATTTAAAAGGAGGATTTACCATAGTAATTTAAACGTAAAATTAAGTGTAATGTGCGATGAAAAAGATAAGATATCGATCCTTATGAACTCTTTTCACACAAAAGGTACACTACTAAAGAGCACTTACCGGTTGTGTTTACCGCGCGGTTGGTATGATTTATAAGAAACCGTGTCATCGTGTAATCATTCCACACTCACTTAACTAATTTCGAAGGAAAATAAGTCAATGGTATACACGAGAATTTACAGGTGGTATATTTTACAACTTATTATTCAAAACCGTGTGTTCCACGAGGGTCTTTCTTTTTTCTAAAATGAACGATTTCAGAATAAGTTGTTCGCCTCCAGTTTATAAACACGTTCGTTCGTTATATATATAATATATATATATATATTTGTTACGCAGCTCACGAAAATTATTTCGGTCCATTTAGCGGAATCTATATAGTGGTTACAGCATCCGTTTTCCGAGAATACGATTATGCAGCTTTCTCCGCGACCGACTTTTTAATTCCTCAACCCCACCACCTGCCACGAAAACTGTTGCGATTTTTCCTGAACATCAGTCATGTACTTAAATGTAATTTTCACGCCGACCGTTTCACTATAATAATCAGCTGGTTTGTTGTCCAGGTTGTTTGCTCTCTTTCTTTCTCTCGCGCGTCTCACTCTGTAAATCGTTATTATATTGTTTGTTGTTATTATTTTTACTATGATCATTGTTATTATTATTATTATTATTATTATTATTATTGGTGTTGCTGCAATCGATCAAAATCGATTTGTCTCGGGATTTACGGGGGCATCGAGTTGTCGCGATTTCATGGTTAGCCGCCGCCGCAACATCAAACCGGAGCGATTTCGTGCCTACTACCGAGGCGGCTTCGCGTATTGTACCCGTACAACATAATATAAATATAATTCAACTCTAAGTCTATCAGCTATACGTACATTATTATTATTGTTATTATTATACTTTGTGTGTCTGTGTGTGCACACGGGCGATTCACACGCCTGCACTGTATAACTGCATCGTTCACTGGCTTCACTGGACTCGGTTAATTCACGCGAAACGGCTTCACATTGGTCGTGTGCAACCGTCATCATTCCATTTTTGAATGTTGTACCAGAAAATCGTTCCTGTTCGCTTCTAAACGATGATTTCTAAAAACGATTGTGTTATCTTTTCTTCTCTTGTTCACCCCGGAAATTCAAAACGTGAATTCACAACTCAACACCCCATTCCGTTTCTTTGTATCATGAATAATATGCATTTTTATTCACCGTAAAGTTTAAATGTATAGCTGTCATATGGATAAATTAACAATCGTAAAAACTATATTATATATTATTAGTGACGGGACATTACGCCATATTGATATTATTTATCAACACGTGTATTATACTCATTACGTGTGTAGATGACATTTTTCTAACCACAAATTGTGTATACACTACAAAACACTTGGCATTATTATACTTGTATTTTGCGGTCATTTATATATTAATATATTATGTATATGCTTTCATAGATTTGATACAAATTATTTATGTATGTGTATTATTATTATCTTATAAGATTAAATATTGTATACTAAGTTTAGTAAAATCTGTGGTTTTGATTTTAATGCGGTTTTTTGCTTAAACCCATTTAAAAATACACTTATATGGTATTTAATAAGTTCCAAGTAATAGATACACGGTATCAATTATAATAAATTATAATGTTAAAAATCAATAACTTTGTCACGTAGCACAGTATAAAAATATTAATAATAATAATGAAAATAGAATAATATATTATAAAACCGAATAATAAAAAAAAAATTAGAATTAATTATATTAATTTATATTATTGGAGATTATAATAATAATAAGAACCAAATAATAAAAGAATTGTCATAAGAAGCGCAAGGATATTCGTAGTATAAAACAGTCATAAGACGTACAAAAATAATCGTTAATATAAAAGGGCCACGAAGACGGCTAAAAGCAGACAAACTCGTCAGTCATTCGCGGCGATCGACTCACCGTCCGCGAACGCTTCGCGATCGTGACACATCGCCGTCACCAAAACTGGTTCTCTTAATTAATCGCTTGGGCATCTCGATTGATGATCGAACCTATGGTGTTACCAAGACAAAGGGGTGTAACGGGTGAGATCGCGGTGTCCGTGAGACACGACCAGTGTTGGGAATATATAACTAATAATTTACCTAGATAAAGATAAAGATGACTATACTTATTCTTATCTAGATACAGATAAAGATAGTTATTCTAAATTTCATCTAGATAAAGATAAAAATAAGTACATTTTTATCTAGATAAGTATGAGATAATTTCATGTTTGATTTTGAAAATATTCAGGATACTACAGCCTACAGATATTAGGTAAAAAATTCATAATTAAAAACATTTTGAAATAAATATCATTTTTTAAACTCATTTCAAACATTAATAAACATAAAATATAAAATATTTTTTTTTGAAATAAACTTCATAAGAAGATGACGAATCATTCTCTAACTTAATAATAAAAAAATCTTAGATTTGAAAACTAAATTAACAATACATTTCTGTCTTTTTTTTAACAAATTTCAAACATTTTGAAAATAAACATATAATATAAAGAGTTTTTTTTTTAAATAAACTTCATAAGAAGTTTGTCATCTTGTCAGTTATTATCTGTGTAATAGGTATATGATGTACAGAAAAATATAAAAATGAAAATATAAAAACATTTTCAATTTTCAAATTTTATTTTTATTCCATTTAAATAAATTATCTAGATTGGTACTCATAGATAACAAGATTTTTATCTAGATGAAGATAAAGATAACTGAGTATAAATTTATCTAGATAAGATAAAATATAAATAATTTTTATCTAGATAACTTATCTAGATATATTTATCTAGATATTTCCTAACACTGGACACGACCGTGTCAACTTATCTTAGTGTTTGTTAATTTTAGAAACCTATAAAAACATAAAGTAGAGGGTCTCGGCGTCTCCGCATTACATATGTATTTCTAGAACTCGGAAGAAGACTTTTAAAGACCCACGAGTATCTTGTCTAAATCCTTGAACTACTGTATCCTGTCAATATGAAATATGATATTTCTAGTATATCCTATACAAATAGTTCACATGAGAATTTATCAACCGTCTCACAAATAAAATATTATTTCCTCAGAAGAATCTTATACCTATAGTAGAGCTGTATAAGAATTAATTATATTGATGTAATATTTATATAAGTATGCAAATGTATCGTATAAAAGTGCAATTCATAAAAAATAATATTACTTATACATTTTAATCTTAAAATTTGTAAAAATATAGTTACAACAATTATAAATGTCCAGGTCCAGATGGTATCCCTAATATCCTTTTACGTCCATGTAAATACTCATTAGCTGTTCCTATTCTTAAATTATTTAGTCACTCATTATTTAAAGAGGTATTCCCGTTTCATTAGAAAAATAATTACATCACCCCTATCCATAAAACAAGCATTAAAAATTTGTTATCTAACTATAGACCTATCACTAAATTATCTGCATTACCTAAACTACTTGAAATGTTAATGATGTCTTGGTTAACCTTTTATTTCAAAAACTTAATAAACATGGTTTATTAATAATTTAATGTTAATAACATGGTTTTATCAAGGGTCACACAGTTGAAACGAATCTTCTCTGCTTTTATGATGCTATATCTAAATCCATGAAATCTGGTACCCAAACTGATGTAATTTATACAGACTTTTCGAAAGCATTCGATTCTGTAAATCACTCTCTATTGTTGACTAAGTTACGTTTGTATGGTATCTCCGATCTCTTGTTATCCTGGTTTAATAGATACCTATCTGATAGAACACAACAAGTTAAGATCAATGGTTTCTTATCAGATCCCTTTCCTGCTCTTTCAGGCGTTCCTCAGGGTGGTCACATATCTCCCTTATTGTTTGCCATCTTAATTATGGATATTGCTACTAATTTTAGCTATTGTGATAATTTAATGTTTGAATGTTTGCGGACGGCCTTAAATTTTTTGCTAATGTTTCTTCATTCGATGACTGTTCTCTTATTCAAAAAGATCTCGATAAATTATATGCTAAGTGTCGTGATGACAGTCTAAAATTAAACACTTCTAAATGTCTACAATTGTCTTACACCGGTTCCCGCAAAAAAATAAACTACGATTGTTACATCCTCAATGACAAATTGGTTGAAGTAGATACCATCAAGGATCTCGGAGTTACTTTTCAATCGAACTTTTCTTTTTTCTCTCTTATTTACCAATCGTGCGCAAATGCACTAAGGAATTTAATGATGAATTATGTATTAAAACATTATATATATATATATCATTAGTCAGACCTCTCTTATTGAGTATTGTCCAGTATTATGGAACCTCTTACAAATTCGTCATATAGAATCACTTGAGCAAGTACAAAGGCGTTTCTTGCGGCTCATTAGAGTACAAAATACGTCTTGAGCTTGATCCTAATCTCCCTAGCTCTACTTAAACTTCTATTCAAGCCAGCCTTAATATGGTATCTCTCAACACTAGACGAGAGTTGTTAGACGTATCCATTCTTACAAAACTTGTAAATCGTACCATTGCTTGCTCAGACCTGCTACATCTACTTAATTTCTACATCACCACATTCAATTTTCGGTTTTCTCCTACATTCGCAATTCCATTTCACTGAATTTCTTATTGCTCTAATAACCCTAGTGATCGTATATCTGCTGTATGTAACCGGATCAATAATCGTGATAATTTTGACTTTTTAGTTCATTGTTAATCCTACGTATTATTATCTATAGATACTCTTATCTACTCTTAAATTTATAAAGCATTGTTATTTACTGTTAACTTTAATATATTATGTACTGTACCCGTTCCCGCTAAATTACCTGTACATTTAAACATGTAAACATTCATAATTAATATGTACAGTGGCGGCGTGAACTTATTATTTCAATGACGCAGTAAACAATTTTCAATACCCACCTACCTATGTTTTATATCAACACCAAAATATAAAAAATATATAAGATACTAAAAATAGATAAGGTAATATTTAATTGTTTTAAATATATAGGTATATAATACGCGGTGTGTATAAATCATAATAATAATATAATATGTACATATATTATTGATATTTAATTACAGTTTTACATTTATTTGAATAATAATGACTTTTGTAAGAGTTCACTTGATCGAGCATATAGATCGATCACTTCATGCATGTCAACATGGATATCTTTTTCACAGCTTAATAGCATTAAACTTTCAAGTCTTGTTTGCCCCATAGTTGATCGCAACCTTGTTTTTATTAATTTGACCTAAAAGAAAATTTATTTACTATATTCTGTTAAAAACTTTTACACAATAAGCAGGGCATCTATAAGCAAAATAAATCATTTATAAACAAATTTTTATTGTTTATTAAAACATAATATTTAAAAATTGATATCATACTTTAGAAAATGAAGGTTCTGCGGTTGCTGATGACGGTGGAATAGTAGCCAATGCTTTATAAGCTTTATATATATTCGGAAATGCTGAAATTAAATCATAGCTAAACAAAAGTTCATTGATTGTGGTAACTGATATTTTAGCTGAGACATTATCTTTTTCACTTGTTTCATTATCAGAAATCTCCTCCTCAGTTGAACTTGATATTTCATTTTCAACATCCATATTTAAATTAGATGCATGTAGTTCTGAAGATAGTTTCATTCCATTCAGTAGTTGACTTATATTATTTTTCAGTTGCATATACTCAGTTCTTAATTGACTTTCATCTACACTAATCCATGGAGCTATATGTTCAAAACTGTCTAATGGAAGTTTTTGAGACTTACATAACAAGCGATCAGGGTTTAATAAAGCTAGATCTTTCATAATTTCTTTTGCTTGACTAAATCTTTCATTTATTGATGTGATAATTTGATCCAAAGCAGCATAATAAGTATTAATTTTGTAATTATGGCAAACTGAATCTTGAATTTCATCTACTGCATTTTCACCTGCCATTTTCTTTTTTGTCCTTTTTCTTACTTCTTTAAAATCACAGTTGACAACTTTATTTACTTTTCCATATTCTTTGGTAGTTTTTAAAAAATCATCAAACGAATCATCAGATCGCAACTTCTTTAGGTTTTCTTTTGCAATATTAACCAAATTTAATGCCTCAATAAAGTCAATGTTTCTTGATTGCAAATAATTGGACAAGGGCGTAGTAACATTAAAATATTTTTAAAAAAAATTAAACATAATATAAATTTAAATTCTGATAATGTATTCAAAAATGTTCTAGAAGTTGATGCTGTCACTCTATCTGATGAATTAGATAATAGTTTCAGAGATTCAACTAATGCTTAATATTTCTCAAAAATAACAGTTAAAACTCTATCATGGGACGTCCAACGAGTATCAGAAAAACTTTTCATCCTTTGAACTCTTTTATTATTATATAACTTTTTCTGACACTCAACAAATACAGAAGTTCTTTTGCGTGCTTTCATAAAAAATACTAATGCTTGTACATCTCCCAAAAAAATTTTTGGTATCAACACACGAGTCACATGTATCGACTACAACTAAATTGAGAAGATGTGCAAAACACCATACATAAATGGCTTTAGGATTTTGTTGTTGTATAAGCGTTCTCAGACCAGAGTAAATCCCTTGCATTGCTGCAGCACCATCATATGCCTGAGCACAGAGATTTTTTTCCAATCAATACAGTATTTACTTGTTATTCTACAAAACAGGTCAAATAGCCCATGCCCAGTACCATCATTTGCTATTTCTAACGCCAATAACCGTTCTTCAATTTTACCATTTCCATTAACAAACCGAACAACAAATGAAAACTGTTCTTGATTAGATACATCAGTTGTTGTATCAATAATCACAGAAAAAAGACCAGCTTTTTTCATATTTTTTAATATTGTTGAACAAACTATTTCACTCATAATACATAAAAGTTGATCTTGAGATTCATGAGACATAAATGTAAGTCTATTTTTTTTCATTTTATTCACCTTTTCAAGATGGACTGTAAGAGGTGTATTATGATGAGCAATTACCTTTAACATTTCAATAAAATTACCCCGGTTCAAAGATGACTGACATTCAGAATGACCTCGTAATGGTATATTTTGTTGGGCAGCATAATGTAAAACTTCTACAATAGCACGAACTACTTCTCGATTATCAGCAACTTGTCTATTACCAAACTGAGTAAGTTGTACATCTATATTGACCCGATTACTTTTAATAAAAAGGCCTCGACTGATTTCTGATTGTAAGTGTTCTGGTGAATGTTCATGAACTGCAATTTTTCTAGACAAATTACACCAATCACCAAAACCTTGTGATGATAAATTAGATTTTTTTGCTTTTGGGAGCCTAAACATTTTACATGATATACAATACACTCGATCTTCAAATGGAGAATATGACAACCAAAATCTTCGTGGCGGGTTATTGGGTATTATTTTACTGTTGTTATAAAAAGACTCATTAAATGATCGATTCATACCGTTCCAATCTCTTTTTTTTGGGAATATTCCTAAAGGTAACTCAAGTTCTGATGGCTGACAAGGTCCAAGATTAACATAGTAGTGTAAAAGTTCATGCGATATAGAAACTGGAATACCAGCAGGATCATTTTTGAAAGCCATTTCTGTCAATTAAAAATACCATGTTAGTATAAACAATAAACAAATAGATAGTATAAACAATGTTACCTGTATTTTTAGTATTATCAGATGTACATATTATGCTCAAATTGTTTTCTTGAAATAGTTGAGAGTTCAGGGCTTCATTTTGATGGCATGTTGGGTTTTGCTCTACAAATACAAAAAAAATTATTTGATATTGTTTAAAGAAAATTACTTCTCTAGATTTTATAATAAATATCTGTTTTTTTTATATATATTTAAATTCATCAAATAAAAAATTGTTATACTTTTGAAAACATACTAAATGGTGAAATTAAAATACATTTAATTTTAAATCAACTACCTACATTTTATTAGCATGTTAGTCGTTAATATTATGATTTATTTTTACATAACAAAAATATATTTAAAATAATTACCTACCTATTGTTAATTTGATGGGTGACTTTAAAGTAAGCATAGGACTTTGGCTAAATAGCAAGCTGGTTGATGAAGAATTGGACATTTCTTCACACATTCCATCTAAAATAGTAAAAATTGAGGAGGTACAAGCTGAAATGTGGTAAATAAAAATAATATTAAGAAAAATAGATACCTGTATTTTCAGTATAATCAGATATACATGTACTCGAATTGTTTTCAGGTAACAGTTGAGAATTCAGTGCTTCGTTTAGAAGGCATGTTGGATTTTGGTCTTAAAATAAAAATAACTCAATTTAACATCAAAGTAAATTAAAAAAATGATACTTAATTGTAAACCTAAAATCAAAAAATGTGTTTATAATATTTGTACCTGCATCAAATCTTAAAATATGTACCTACCTATTAAAAATATTACAAATTATATAAAATAATTTAAACCTACTTTTAACACTTGTGGTAGTTTTAAAAAACTTGGCAATATTACTATTATTTGACATTATTTTTCTTTTTTTATTTGTACACGAATTAACGTGTCTTGTCCAATTTGTTTTATTCAATTTGTCACGTTTTTTCCCACATTCACAAATTTCAGAGTTCATAGTGTAGTGAATGTTTAGTAAACTATAATATTTAATTAATTAAATAAATTATGATAGTTAATTAAATTATTAATATAAAGTAATTAAATCAAAACATATACGCATACGCATACGTTGATCAAGTCACTGAAGAGCACAAATGCTTTAGAAGAGAATCAAAAACAAAATGTTTCGTCAAACCGATTACCGAATAACGCGCAACTTCAACTGCATTAGGCTATTAGCGTACTATTTATATTCAATTTTCAATGATAATTTAATAACAATATCATACCACATCAATGACTATGTACTATGGTGGACATACGTGCATAGATTCGTCGTCGGACGGGTGGACGACGCGACAAAAATAAACACGGGATATCCCAACTTGGTTGTAATTTGTAAATACATTATACAAGGAACGGTGGACAATAAAATTGTTATCGCTAGCGTCTAAATCTAAACAAAAACGCTTCATAAACCAACATAACATGAACAAATCTGCGATCTAATAAACGCGTAAACTGGAACTAAATGTAATATTAATAGCTGAATTAGACCGATGAAGCTGCAGCTTTATAGCATCTTTAGAATCTATTGTCGTATTCACTATTGATTATTATAAATGTATTTTATACTTATTCGATGATGTTAAAATAAGTTCCTAACTTTTCGCCTACAAAGTCAACTTTCAACACACACCAACCCACCCATCCACCCACCCATTTTTTTCGTGACGCAGCTGCGTCAAATTAACCACGTTCACGCCGCCACTGAATATGTAGGTACATAATTATGATTGTTATTACCATTAAAATGATTGATACACTTAATTTACTTTACAATTATAATTTAAAATTGTCTATGAAATATTTACGTAAATTCTTGGTTTCTAAATTTAATATTTATAAGAACAAAGTATATTTTAGAAATTATTTTCTCCAAGGCTTATTATTGCTTGACTTTCTCCACAATTAGCTTATTGATTTAATAGCACATTGATTTTATTATTATTTTTTATAATCTTAAAATTTTAAGCATGTATTCAAATTATATAGATTATATAGAACTACATTTGAATCATGTTGGGACAAAAAAATTTACTGTTGTACGTGTAAAAAGTAAACATTCAATTGTATTGATCGTAATTAATCAACCATTTTCTAAACTCTAATTAACAAAAAAAAAATGTTATACATAACTATGTTGACTGTTAGTAATAAATCACAAATCAATAATGATCGAATACTACCACGAAATGTCCCTTAGTGAATTATCACAGCGGTATTTTATATTTTTAGGATCATTATCTGTTATTTCCAAGAGTACGCGCAGTACACCAGCAAATTAATTAATATTTATATTATTTATTAAATATTAATAAATATTATAAAATATTATAAAGTATTATAAAATTAATTAAATCTACATAGGTAAGAGTTAGGATTTCGACAAGATTATGTACAAAACTGATATTATCTATTCATCATCAGCTTCTAAAGGCCAAGCCTTGTTGTTGTAGCCAATCATGTCCGTCATATGACATCCTCTTCAGACTTTGGTAAGATGTACAACCCATTTGTCGGAAGATTTCTTCAAAGGAGGATTCACGCGGTCTTCCTCTGGTTCTTTTACCCTCTATTTTTCCTTCCATAATAATTTATCTATTATTTATTATTATCTATTATAGTTCAGAATACATCAGAAGATTTTGTCCTGTGTACACGTTAATAACCAATTCATACTGATGTCCTTGCATTTGCGGTTTCAATTATCTCATTTGAATTAGATGGAAATAAAGTATTGTTTTTTACTATGTAGAGACTAGTGTGACACGGCCAAATTCGAACACACGTGTATTACTAATAGTTTATCGTTCCATGCCGCTGCCTGTTGAAGTTGTTGATTTCAAAAAAAAATCTCATTGCCATCATTCTTTGTTTCTTTGTTAACAATAAAATTAAAACAGTTGCAATACATAGTGTCGTGAAAGATTAATCTCGAAGAAAATCATCAATGTATTTACCTGTATCATAATTGTTTCTCATTATTGGTGTTTTATTCAAATTGAATAATTTGACATTATCCTTAATGCATAAACAATATTTAAATACAGACAGTAACCAACAAATTTATATATTCTTGTATATTATTCATTTTATTATTCTACCAACATCATTTACAATAAAATATATAAAAAAAAGTCAAGTACTAGGAGGTTTTTTTGGATTTAAAAACAGTATTTGATAAAAAAAATTAATAAAATATTATTAAAAAAAAACTAGAATATTGACATGTAAGAATTAATTAAATAAACTTATTTAAATCATATCTTAGTAGTAGCAATGCGTAAAAGTCAATAATATACTTAATAATGAATTAACTGTCAATTATTTTGTGCCTCAAGGAACAATTTTAAGTCCATAACTTTTTATCCTATACATAAATGGATGCCAAAATATTTATGGAGGAGAAATATGTTGTTTTACTGATGATGTTTTATTTAATAATGATTGTAAAAATAATAACAAGAAATCTACATTTTTGCAATTTAAAATTAAAAAAAGAACCGGATGGGCCTCGCCCTGCTGTACACTTGGGGGTGGAGTGCGACTCTTCATAGGATAGGTCATTATAAAGGATTTGTTAAATTTGAATTCAATGATAGGCATCATTGTATACGAAAAACGATTCTGAACGGAGATGATATGTTAGTCTAGAATATAATACATTGTTATTTATAAATATTGTAATAAGTATATTTTATTTTGAAACGAAAAATTTAGAAAAATTGTCTATAAATAAGTCAAAATACTTTGAAAACTTAACCATGTATAGAAAACGTCAATATAAAGATTTGGTGAAAATTTCAAGTTGTTGTAGTTTTTTGTTTTTGAGTTAGAGCATTTTAAAATAACCGATATCTATCAGTCTAGAATATTATACATTATATTATATTTTACATGTAATTTTATGTCAATATTCGCTGTTCAAACGCTTATAAAAAAAAATTGTGCCTATGGATTTTAATAATTTTTGAATGACAATAAGAACTACTTCTGTGGAATCTTCTATTAAATTTTCAAATATTTTGTACGAGCCAAATTTAAATAAACCGATTATAAAAAAAAAATGTAAAAAAATCGAATATTTTAAATGCCTATAAGTGGCTTAAGTATGAACAGAAAAAATTTTATGAATTTTTATCTACAAAATAACTTGCAAATTATCGTGATTTTTACATATTTCGTATAAATTGGAACTTTGAGCACTTATAAAAAAAAATTGTGAAATACGATTTTAGATTTTTTTTTATCAGTTAAGGAACAACTTATAAGAAACCTTGTATTAAATTTTCAAGATTTTCTGGGCAGCCAAAAAAATTTTATCGTTATTTTAAAAAAAAATACTTAAAAAATTGAAAATTTCAATTGTCTATAAATAGCTCAATAAAAGTCAAAATACTTTGAAAATTTAATGGTGTATAGAGAACGCTAATCTAAACATTTGGTGAAAATTTCAAGTATTTACATGGATTAGTTTTTGAGTTATAGCAAAATAAAAAATTTGATTATGTCGAAAACTGGTTTTGCGTAAAAACTCCTGTTTTTCCCAAAATTGTTTAGAGTTTTTTACTTTTTGACCCCCCAAAGTACCAAATAGATTAACTTTCCTTTCAGAAAAGTTGCTACATAAGGCAGTCGAAGCATTTTTACTGCCCCAAATCGTGTCGACAGATACAAAAAAAAAAATAAAAAATAAAAAAATAAAAAAAACACACATCATTGTAAAATCAATACATTCTTCACTCCGTTCAGAATCTAAAAATAATTATTATTTGAATATTAAAAATATTTTCTACAGGCTAATTCTTGTTAACAAAATATCATAAGCTCTCAATTTACCTGTCCTACTATTTTAAAAACTAATACAGTTAAATATTTAGATCTGTACATTGATGATCATCGATAGAGGAATATAGAAAATATAATAGTATATTCTAAACTTCTTCCAGCTCAACCATACACGCAACTGTTCTGGAAACATTCTTGATTTAGTGTTTTCTAGCTCTAATAATCTATCAGTCCTCAAAGCTCCCTCGGCTTTAATTAATTCTGACCACTACCATCCTCCACTGCTTATCAAACTCTCCTACCTAAACAAACCTAGTATTGATGTTACTCATTCCTATTATGACTTCAAAGCTGGTGACTTCGAATCTATTTCGAATTTCTTCAACTCTTTCAACTGGGATGCCACCTTTTCTAATTACTCCATAAACGATGCAGCCACAGTGTTCAATGATGCAATTCTAAACTCAATTAAAAAATTTGTTCCCAACAAAATATTTAGAACCTCAAAATTTCTCCGTTGGGTTTCTCCCTCCCTTAAAACCATGATAAAAAAGAAAAAGTACGCTCACAAATTATTCAAGCAGACCAATAGAGCCTCCGATTACTCAGTTTTCTCTGAGCTAAGAGCAAAGTGTAAGCGCCTATCTCTCTCAAACTACAGGTCATTTATAAGTGACAGCGAAAACTACCTCTCTTCCAATCCATCTTATTTTTGGAAATACACTAGAGATCTGAAACAACATTCTTTAATCCCATCTTCTGTACACCTTTCTGGTGTAACTGCAGATAATCCATTAAGCTCCACGAATCTATTCTCCAAATTTTTTTCTTCAGTTTTCAAGCCCCCATTGCTCTCCTATTCTAATAATAACTCCGAAAAAATGTACTCATATGATCTTTCTTCTAACTGCTCCTTTTCATATGATGATGTGCTTTCGGCTCTTCAATCGCTCAAAAACAATCATTCAAATAGACCTGATAACATCTAGAATATTGTGTCAGAATAATTCCACGGTTTTCACAGCCAGTCGTAAGGGGCGACTAATGTGGTTGCGTCAGGTCGACAGCCGGTGTAAAATTATGTCAAATAGAATGAGGAGTCCTTATCGATACTTAGGCGGTTTGTCCCATCTCGGATGTGCGCGGGGAC
Organism: Sipha maydis; assembly: GCA_034509805.1. Lineage (NCBI taxonomy): Eukaryota > Metazoa > Arthropoda > Insecta > Hemiptera > Aphididae > Sipha > Sipha maydis. The sequence continues at coordinate 41,640 of JASXSY010000268.1, forward strand.
AACAAGTGAGAGGAAATATTATATCTAGAGGAGGAGGAGACCTGGATGTTGAAGTGTGTGATACCACCCGGACAGCTAGTGTGGTAGCTGTTCCACCAGTTATGTGTGCAGGTCTACCCAACACGGGTAATGTCAACGGTGTTGGGACATCACCATTGCGCCCCGGGTTAAATCTGAGTCTAGGTATGAGGGATAGATTTAAAGTGAGAATAGGCACGTGGAATGTTGGAACGTTGACAGGCAGAAGTAGAGAATTAGCAGAAGTATTGAAGAGAAGGAAAGTTAATATTTGTTGTGTACAGGAAACTAAATGGAAAGGAGAGAAAGCAAAAGAAATAGGAGAGGGCTATAAGGTAATATATTCAGGTAGGACTAGTACTAGGAATGGCGTTGGAGTAATATTGGATGATGAGATGAAAATTAAGGTAGTCGACGTAGGAAGGAAAAGTGATAGAATTATTACGGTAAAATTGGTATTCGAGGAGAAAGTATTAAACGTAATAAGTGCGTATGCACCGCAAGTAGGATGTGAAGAAAGTGAAAAGGAAGAGTTTTGGCGAGAGATGGATGAGGTGATGCAAGGAATACCAGCAAATGAGGATGCTGTGATTGGTGGTGATATGAATGGTCACGTAGGGAGTGAGAGGGTAGGGTATGAAAGAGTGCATGGAGGGTATGGTTTTGGCGAGAGGAATGAGGCTGGAGAAAAAGTTTTGGATTTTGCAGAATCGTATGAGCTTGCAGTAATCAATACATATTTTAGGAAAAGAGAAGAGCATTATATAACATACAAGAGTGGAAGAAATAGATCGCAGATTGATTATTTTATGTGGAGGAGAGACAATATAAAAAGAGTAAAGGATTGTAAAGTAATTCCTGGAGAGAGTGTAATAACACAACATAGGTTGATGATAATGGAAGTATGGTGTAGTGGAAAAAATATGAACAAAAGAAGGAATACAGGGAAGGAGATCAGAATTAGGTGGTGGAAATTAATAGGAAACAAAGAGAAGGAGTTTATAAAGAAATTAAAAGAAAAAGCTGTGTGGAATGTTGAGGGAGATATAAATGAGGTTTGGAGAAGGATGGTCACTTGTGTTAAGAACATAGCAAAAGAGGTTGTTGGGGAAACCAAAAGTAGTTTACCAGAAGACAAGGAAACGTGGTGGTGGGATGAGGAGATTCAGAGAGTAGTAGCGAGTAAGAAAAAGCAATTTAAGGTATGGCAGAAAAGTAGGAAGAGGGAAGATTGGATAGAGTATAAAAATGTATGTAAAATAGTGAAAAGTGCTGTAAGCAAAGCAAAGCTTAATAGGTATGATGAGTTATATGAGCGGCTAGGAACACAGGAAGGAGAAAAAGAAATTTATAGACTGGCGAAGGTGAGAGAAAAGCGATCCAAGGATTTCCAAGATGTCTGGTGTATAAAAAATGAGGATAAGAGAGTTTTAACAAATGATGAGGATGTGAAAAAAAGATGGAAAGAATATTTTGAGAAATTACTGAACGAGGAATATCCAAAAGAAGTTTTAGAGAGTATGTCATGGAATGAAAGATTGATTGGTCTAGTGGGCGAAGAGGAAGTGAGAGATGCGGTGAAGGCGATGAAAAAGAAAAAAGCGGTAGGACCAGATGGAGTACCTGTAGAGGTGTGAAAAATGTTAGGAGATATAAGCATTGGGTGGTTGAAAAATCTTTTTAATAAGATACTGATAGAGGGAAAAATGCCAGAAGATTGGAGAAAGAGTTTTATTGTACCAATATTTAAAGGAAAAGGAGACATACAAGAATGTGGGAACTATAGAGGAATAAAGCTCATGAGTCATAGTATGAAGATCTGGGAAAAGATTATAGAGAAGAGGATAAGAAGTGAGACCTCGATATCAGGAAACCAGTTTGGTTTTATGCCAGGAAAATCGACAATGGAGCCATTATTTTGTGTTAGGCAATTAGTAGAGAAGTACAGAGAAAAGAATAAAAAACTATGCATGGTGTTTATAGATTTAGAAAAGGCGTATGACAGGGTGCCAAGGGAAGTTTTAAGGTGGGCATTAATGAGGAAAAATGTCCCAAAAATGTATGTTAATTTGATCCAGGATATGTATGAAGGGTCGAGTACTAGTGTCAAGAGTCGGTGTGGAATATCAGAAGGTTTCAGTATAGGAGTAGGTGTGCACCAGGGGTCAGCTCTAAGCCCCTACCTTTTCTCAGTGGTAATGGATGAGGTTTCAAAGGAGATACAGGGTGAGATACCATGGTGTATGATGTTTGCGGATGATATAGTTCTGATAGGAGAAAACCTAGAAGTTGTCAATAATAGGTTAAATGAGTGGTGGTTAGCCCTCGAGGAAAAGGGATTGAGAATTAGTAGAAATAAAACTGAGTATATTGAGTATGATTTTGGACAAAGAGACCAAGAAGTTGAAGGAATGAGGAGACAACTGACAATAGATGGTGATGTGATAGGTGAAGTTGAGAGCTTTAAATATTTAGGATCTTTTGTTCAAAAGGACGGGGGCTTTGACATTGATGTAAAACATAGGATTAAGTGCGGGTGGATGAAATGGAGAGAAACATCGGGCGTGTTATGCGATAAGAGAATTCCAATTAGGCTGAAAGGTAAATTTTATAAAAGTGTAGTGAGACCAACTATGCTGTATGGTTCAGAGTGTTGGGCGGTTAACAGGAGAATAGAACAAAGTATGAGTGTCGCGGAAATGAGAATGCTTAGATGGTTGAGTGGAGTGACAAGAGAAGATAGAATAAGGAATGAATACGTGAGAGGTAGTGTTGGTGTAGCGCCAATTGTGGACAAGATGAGAGAAAATAGGCTAAGATCGTTTGGGCATGTGATGAGGCGAGAGGAAACGAATGCAGTAAGAGTGGTTATGAAGATGGACGTTGAAGAGAAAAGAGGAAGAGGAAGACCAAAAAAGAGATGGTTGGAGACTTTGGAGAATAACATGAGGGCTGTCGGTGTGTGCAGAGGAGATGTGATTGACCGAGTAAAGTGGAGGTGTAGGACAAGGGTGGCCGACCCCAAATAGTTGGGAGGAAGGCGAAGTAGAAGAAGTAGAAGAAGAGACCTGATAACATCTCCGCCAGATTGCTCTATAACTGCCGAAACTCCCTGGTTTTCCCTCTATTCATTCTCTTTAGACGCTCTTTAAGTGAAGGAATCTTTCCAACCGTTTGAAAAACATGCTCAATTACCCCTATCCTGAAATCTGGTGACCCGTCCGACGTGTCCAATTATAGGCCAATTTCGATTCTTCCCCACCTGACAAAACTTTTCGAATCCATTATTTACTGTTCCATTAAAAGAAGTCTCAACCACATTATCCATAATAATCAATACGGATTCAGACCCGGAAAATCCACCGTCACTAGTAGTTTATTATTTACCTCTTACATTTTGGACAATCTGGAAACTGGTTCTCAAGTAGATGCCATATTTACTGACTTTAAAAAAGCCTTTGATACAGTATCATGGTATTTTAATAGATACTATTGATAAACTCGGTATTGGTAATCCTCTCCTCTCCTGGTTAGGGTCCTATCTAACATCAAGAAGACAATTTGTCTCCATCGGTGGAGCACATTCTGACCTTGTAACCATACCATCCGGTGTACCCCAAGGTGGTCATCTTAGTCCCCTTCTTTTCATTCTATTTATGAACTCTCTCAATGATTGTTTGTCCTTTGTTAAAGTTCTCTTATTTTCCGATGACATTAAACTATATCTAAAAATAAACTCTGCATCTGACTGTCATATCGTGCAATCCGACCTTGATACATTTTCAGATTAGGTAAGACGTATTAATCTTACACTTAACATCGATAAATGCCACGTAATGTCCTTCTCACGAAGTAATTCACCTCTCCACCACACCTACCTCCTTAATGGTTCTCCTCTTAATCGTATATTTCTTGTTAAAGACCTAGGTATCTATCTCACGCCCACGCTCTCTTATGACCACCATATCAATACTATTACCGGTAGAGCACTCAAAATATTAGGATTTGTTAAACGTAATACCGCCAATTTCACATCTAGCTCTTGCCTCCGTATACTGTATTTCGCCTTAGTTCGCTCCGTTTTAGAATATAGAGTAGTGATATGGCACCCATACCTAGCGCGCGATGAACTGAGACTAGAGCGAGTACAAAACAGATTTTTATCCTATGCTCTTCTTCTTCTACTTCGCCTTCCTCCCAACTATTTGGGGTCGGCCACCCTTGTCCTACACCTCCACTTTACTCGGTCAATCACATCTCCTCTGCACACACTGACAGCCCTCATGTTATTCTCCAAAGTCTCCAACCATCTCTTTTTTGGTCTTCCTTTTCCTCTTTTCCCTTCAACGTCCATCTTCATAACCACTCTTACTGCATTCGTTTCCTCTCGCCTCATCACATGCCCAAACCATCTCAGCCTGTTTTCTCTCATCTTGTCCACAATTGGCGCTACACCAACACTACCTCTCACGTATTCATTCCTATGCTGCCTTCAAATTAAAAATTAAACATCCCATACATGACTACTCACTCATTTCCTCTAATCTACGAATCCCATCTTTAGCCTCTCGCCGCACAGAGGCTGACCATCATTTCATCTCTTCACTTCTTGAGGGATCTCTAGATTTTCCTGAGTTGCTCTCTTCTATCTCTTTCCGTGTTCCGTCTCACTCTACTAGAAATCATTCCCTTTATCAATTACCTCACCACCGCACTTCCTATGAATTCAACCGCCCACTCCACAGAATGTTACGCAGCCTCAACTCAGCCTAGTCTTCCACATTTTTTACCAGATATTTATTTCTATATTATACTATAGTTTTTTTTTCTTTCTTTCTTTATTACTATATTATTCAACTGTTTTTGTTACAATTAATTTTACCATCAAAATATTGTATTTAAATTAATGCCTGTCACGGCGTAGATCAATAAATACCTTCTGAACCGAGTAAACTTAAATGTGGTACTGATATTTTAAATATTGATTTCATTCAAGCCTCTACCATAATTTTGTCAGTACTTTCTAACCAATTCAACTTGAATCGAGGCATTAAGCATACTGTTAACACAAACTCCTTCTTTTTTCAAACGGGCTTGAATCTCTTCTTTATTAATTCTTTAATAATATTCAATAGTTCACCACAGTAAATTAATTTTTTTTTTTACGTGGTCAATTTAATCTGAAATGCATATAGTGTTGGTAATAAATACCTAACCCATAAACATTGCTTTCTCACTTTGCAAAAAAATCTAAATATCTTCTAAAAGTTATCTCAAGATAAGTGAATCTTAATACTTCACAGAAGTCTAAAACCTTGTTAATTTTTTATTAATACTATGATGGATAGTTGTGAGTTTCTTGATACAAAGAGCGCATCAAACGAGTACATACAATTCCATCTGCTTTGGTTCAGTGTTTTAAAAAATACTCCAAAGACACGGTGTATTTGCTCAGCGACTAGACTGGTTTTGTTTGCTTCACATTGATGAATATTTTGAAATTAATTTTCCATAATACTTTTTCAACTGATTATTATTATTTAGACCTTGAATTATTTTTTCAACATCACGTTTAGCAATTAAATTTAATGTATGACAGGCGCATTTAAAATGTGGAAGTTGAATAACAGTTTATTTTTCTTCTTTTTCCTCAATATTTATGTTCATCAATTCATTTAAATCAATTGTTTGAATATCATTTTCTTAATCATCGGAGTCATCATCATTGCTGGTAAAAACTTTGAATGCCTTCACGAAGTTAGAACCACTATCTGTAATGGTACGTGTAATTTTATTTTGGATTTTAAATTTATAGCTTATATTAAACAATTCTTTAGCTTTATCATATGTGTGATGACCTTTGCAATTTTCATTTAACCAGTGGAATGTAACTCCTAAATAAGCTTGCTTTCTATGTGACTAGCAATCAACTGTTGTCACAAAAAAACTAAACATTTGATAATATTTTAATTGTGTCATCTTTTATAGTTGAATAAAAATTGCTAATTTTACTTTTAAGCGTTTGTCTGCACAATACTGAGATTTCTTTAAGCAAATCCAAACGAATAAGATTAATAAATGCTGGCTTATCTACCAAGTTTAATGGTTGATTTTCATTAATAAAAAATTTTAAAAATAAACGATTAAAATATTTTTGTGTTAATTGTTCGTTTCCAGCTCCATAACGATCACATATCAGTTGAACTTTATATTTGATTTTTTTCAGAATCAATGCATTTCTTTTTATATGGTTTTCCTTGTTCTAAAATTTTCTTAAAATCATTAATTTTGTATGAATGAACTCTCTGCAACAAAATTATAATAATTTTTAAAAAAAAATAGTAATTAAATACATATATTCAACTAATTTTTTAACTAAAAATTAACATACAATTTTAATTAAAACTTTACGAATATAGTTAAAATTAAATTTGAATGAACTATACAAACAAATTATTTTCTAAATATAAGTAACTATTATTTACTATGAATTATGATTCACTTTGATTTAACTATAAATATATTAAGAACAAAAAACAAAAAATAAGAATTACCAAACTGATGTTTTATGTATGTTATTTAGTCATAATTTAATTATTTTTTCCTATTATAATTTATGCTATGTAGTTCTTTATTAATTAGTTGTTACCTTAAATACTTTAAATACACTTTTAAGTCATAATTATTATTAAATTATATTTTTTTAAACTTTAAATCATTAGATATACCTATTATATCTAATATATTAATGTATAATGTATTAATCAAAATATACCTTTCATAGTTTGTATGTACAAATTTGTATTTATTTAATATGGTAGGTATTAAAAAAAAGTATAACGATTCGGGGTCAAATTCAAAATTCAGTAAATATTTAATGGTCACTTTATTATGAACACTAAATGTAAATATACATATAATATATTACATACTAATATCTTATGCAATTTTCATTAAAATCCATTCTCTAATTATTATATAAAACAAACAAGTGTTCTTAATTAAATCTATACAAATTCACATAAATATAAATATAAATAATTTTTATGAGTTTATAGGTTTGGAATGAATATGGAATGTATCAGAATCTATACACCATAATTATACGTAGATAATACATGATAGGTACATAATTTTCCCCATAATTTTAATAAAATACCTAATTCAAAATAAATGCATATATCTACTCGTATTAGTTTCTATAGTTATTTCCTATTATATTTTTGATACTATAAAATGTATAAATAATAATCATATATTTCGTTACACTTGAATAATGTAAAATAAAATACTTTTCTCGAGAAACATGATAGTTCTAATGTAACACTAATATAAATTAATATTATTATGGTTTCTTTGATTCTTTTATATTATATTTATATATAATAATGTATTAAGATTGTTTCTCAAGTATTTGTCAACAAAAAGTACTGAATAAAAACATAAAAATGATTACATCAACTAAAAAAATATTAAAACACGAGTAATAGCTGTCGAAAGTTGCATGTTTCTAGAATTATTAAAATGTCGTAAAATAATGCCGACTATATACTTTGCAATCCCTGTTTCAAATATAGATTTAATAATTAATATAAAATTTTAATTCTTATTAATTCATTCAATATAATATGATGATTTATAAGTTTTAACTAATTTAAGCTCTAAATTTATAATATTTATTTTACTGTACAAGTATAGTTAGTATAGTATAGTTAGTATAAAATGAAAAATATTCTTGTTTTATAATTTGACTATACCCTTGTAATACTATTGTCCAACTTGCCATATACAGTGATTTTTTTTATCGTGAATCAGTTAATATCTCGGAAAGTATTAGGAATTTTAAAATAATTTTTTTTTTAAACTTTCTAGGTTTTACTATTTTACACTGTGTTACAATTTTAATAATTATAACTTCTTCCCTTATTTGATAAAACACTATCAACTTTCGATTTTCAAATGGCAATACCTATTTTCGATAACGAAAATTTATAAACATACTGAAAAAAATAACTAGACATTGAGCATAAAGAATTAAAATTTGAAAGAAAACCAAAAATGAGTAACACTAACGTAGTAATCAGGTTAGAAGAAGCAGTAAAATTAATACCAAAATGTACAGGAGAAGATGACATATATCAATTTACAAATGCATGTGATTTAGCAATAGAGTCAGTAGAGGAGAAAAATGTACCGATTCTAATAAAATATATAACAACTAGATTAAGAGGTAAGGCATTAAAAGCCATAAAATATAAAGATACTAGCAAATGGATATATATAAAAAAATATTTAACTGATACATTTGAGGTACAACATTCAATTTCATCTTTGCAATTAGAATTAAATTCCGCTAAAATGAGATTTAATGAAGATGTAAATACATATAGTGATCGGGTAGAAAAATTATATTATAAATTAAGTGATATGAATACATTAAATAAAAATAAAGACGATGCTAACCGTTAAATTTTCAAAGTATTTTGACTTTTATTGAGCTATTTATAGACAATTGAAATTTTTAATTTATTTTTTAAAAAAATTTTTTTGGCCGGCCAGAAAATCTTGAAAATTTAATACAAGGTTTCTTATAAGTTGTTCTTTAACTGATAAAAAAAAATCCAAAATCGTAAGTCACAATTTTTTTTTTATAAGTGCTCAAAGTTCCAATTTATACAAAATACGTAAAAATTGCGAAAATTTGCAAATAATTTTGTGGTTGAAAATTCATAAAAATTTTTCTGTTCATACTTAAGATTCAAAATTTTAACACTAGGTTATCTATAAGATACTCTTAAAAATCTTTAAAAAAATTTCTACCGGACTTAGAGGAAAAAATTTTATGACTGTTTGAAATTTAAATATTTACGAAATTGCATAAAATAGCGATTTATTCTCAAACGATTTTAAATATTTGTTATAATTCAAAAAGTATAAGTCGCAGATTTTTGAAATTTCTACCAGCTGTTAAGATTGGTATTTCCTTTATGTTATATTTTTTTTCAAAATATTATATTGATTTTTAAGCCACTTATAGGCATTTAAAATATTCGATTTTTTTACATTTTATTTTTATATTCGGTGATAAAAAAAATTTGGCTCGTACAAAATATTTGAAAATTTAATAGAAGATTCCACAGAAGTAGTTCTTAATGTCATTAAAAAATTATTAAAATCCATAGGCACAATTTTTTTTTATAAGCGTTTGAACAGCGAATATTGACATAAAATTACATGTAAAATATAATATAATGTATAATATTCTAGACTGACAAATGAAATCGGTTTTTTTAAAATGCTCCAACTCAGAAACGAAAAACCGTAACAACTTGAAATATTCACGTTCTCTATACATAGTTATGTTTTCAAAGTATTTTGATGTATTTTGACTTATTTATAGACAATTTAAATTTTCGATTTTTCTAAATTTTTCGTTTCAAAATAAAATATACTTATTACAATATTTATAAATAACATTGTATTATATTCTAGTCAAACATATCATCTCCGTTCAGAATCGTTTTTCGTATACAATGATACCTATCATTGAATTCAAATTTAACAAATCCATTATAATGACCTATCCTATGAAGAGTCACACTTCACCCCCAAGTGTACAGCAGAGCGAGGCCCATCCGGTTCTTTTTTTTTCTTGAGTTCGAACTATTTTAATTTTCGAACATTTTGTTCGAGTTCGGTTCGGTTCGATTTTTTTAAAACTTGGTTCAACTTTCGAACACGAACCGAACACCTAAAGTTCGGTTCAATTTTTCGAACTTCGAACAGTTAAACTTATCTATAGTATTATCCTACAATTTAAAAATGTATTTGACACTGTTATGTATTAAATAATATTTATATTCGTAAATAAAATTTTAAAAAATGAATTAATTTTTTTAATTTGTAGTGTAAAAGCGTGTTCAGAATAGGTGTAAACTTTTTTTTTACACTTTATGACCAATTAGGCCTGTATGACTAATTTACTTAAGGATCGCGAAGAACTTACTCTGGTAATGGGTATTGTTATAATTTTAATGTAATCGATATTTTTTGTGTACAGTGAACGGAGAGCTGATGATTATTCGATCATGTGCGTGGGCGTCGGACAGCCGCAGCGACGATGGCCCGTGCGCCATAAACACCCCGGCCAACATACGTATTGAGCACTGTAGCACGTGCGACCAAGACTTGTGTAACGGAGCATCGTATGTCGGGAGCACGTTGTTCCAAACCGCAATCTTGGCAACCGTGGCAAAACTCGCTTTCAACACATTCCAGAACTAGATGATATCGTATAACGTCGAGCACCGTGTTACTATTATTTATAATATGTACCGTAGTTTTCTGCTATTACATGTACCTAATAATTATTAAATATATTAAATAATTCCGAAGTACCTACATATAAATATTCAATAAATTTATAATTTCAACTCATATTATAATTTTAAATAAATTATATTAATAAAATAAATATATTTTAATACTTTATTAGGTTACAGCTAAATTCTGCACTTCATCACAAAAATATTATAAACGACATTTTTATAATTTATTATAATTATTATTAAAATTATTTTATTATTATTTTTATTTCCTTTATATATACGAGGTACCTGTATATTTTAATTGATTTATGATTATATTGAATATGTTATAAACTCGTGTGTAACTACACATTATACTTCTCGTTTAAATGTTTGTTTTTTTAATCGATATACTAATATGTTATTTGTTAATATTAAATACCTAAATACCTACTTTTTATTATGGTACATCGGTACCTATACAATTATTTTTATAATAATATAAACTTATAATTTTATATATAATAGCATAAGTATTATTTTCATATTTTATAGAAACAAAAGTAAATTCATTATTGTTATAATTTTTCTATTCTTAAATATAACGCTTAACGTAATATAGTGCAAGTATATTAAGTAGTTAAAAAACCCTTAATAAATAAATGATTTCACTATTAAGAATTATATAAGAATAATTATAGTATACTATCTAGAGACCTATTCTTAATTTAATTTTTTATTTTATAATTGCATATACTATTTCCTTCTAATTAGGTTTTGGTTATGATTATTAATTTTAAGATTATAATAATAGATATGTTTAGCCGCATTTTTTATATTTTGTTACGAATGATAGGGAAAGTGTTGGTTAATAACCATATTTTACCTAATAAGACAACTATGTTTTGATCACACTAAAATTATTATTGCTGTTTAAAATTGCTTTTGGTTTTTTATTTATTTTATAAGTATACATATATTTATAATTTTGTCAACGTTTTCCCATTTCGGGTCATAATAAGGCGTGCAAATGTTTATCAGTTATCCGTCCAAAAAGAATGCGCGGATCTTTATTGCTATGTTAAGCATTATAGATCAACGTTATATAAAATGTATAAAATTGTGTACAAAATTAAATATTACATTTTGAATATACTTTACTATTAATCTGAAATTATAGATTATGTTTCCAATATATTTTCCTATAATTTATCTTACCAATTACCAAACAGCACCGTCCAAAAATATTGAAAATATTCTCTCATAACCATAGAACATTTTAAGTATAATATATTTTATATATAATATAGGACCTATATATATACTAGTGTATATATTATAGGTAGTACAGAACAAACACTTATGTATACTTTACGGGTCCCATATTGAGACCAATTACGTTTTATTCAATTTTTATAACTGTTTACTCATTGCAGATGTTTATTTTGGTAAAATAATACGATTTAAGTCTAGATAGGTAGGTAAGGTAATATATATATATACAGTGTATAAACGCTAACTGAGAACACTCAATATCTTTGCGTAGAGACTTACAAGTTGAATTCTGATTTTTTGTTGGTTTTTATGACATAAAAATGTGTATTTTTACGAGTTTTAAATTTTTTACCTTAAATATACACACGCATGCGCAGCACAAACTTGAATAAAAATTACACATATTTTTAATTATTGATAAATTCCAATAGAACCATTAAATGTCACGAAATAAAAACCATGCCTGCTTATTTACGTTTTTTCTGCTATAAGTTATAATAAATACATTTATAAAATTTAATATTTTGTAACTTTAATTTTGAATAAAATATTTAATTAGGGGAAAAACTGAAAATGAAAAAAATATTTATTTATTATTTAATTAATATATTTTTATTTGAAAAAAAAAAATTAATATTTAACCTGAACTCATAAAAGAAGTCTTATTATACTTAAATTACAAGTACAACAAAATAATTTAAGCAAAACCAGACTTTTTTCCTATTAAAAAAGTAAAATTATATTAGATAATAATAAAACAATATTTAAATATTAATGATAATTATTATTAATTTCAAATAACAATTAATCAATGGCATCCATTACCAAAAATCCAGGGACGCACATGAGTGAATGGTGTTTCTAGGCGATTGTAAATAATAGGTTTATAATTAATATCTGATTCCCAGAATTGGTTTTCCAGTAGTAAAATTTTGGCCATGAGAGATAAGTTTAGCTAACAAAATAAATGGTTGGAGCGCAGCTTGTTTTAAGGAGTAATATTTAGGTATTTTATAACCAGTGTTGGGAAATATCTAGATAAATGTATCTAGATAAGTTATCTAGATAAAAATTATTTATATTTTATCTTATCTAGATAAATTTATATTCAATTATCTTTATCTTCATCTAGATAAAAATCTTGTTATCTATGAATACCAATCTAGATAATTTATTTAAATAGAATAAAAATAAAATTTGAAAATTTCAAATGTTTCTATATTTTCATTTTTACATTTTTCTGTACATCATATACCTATGACACAGATAATAACTGACAAGATGACAATCTTCTTATGAAGTTTATTTTAAAAAAAAATTATTTTCTATTTTATGTTTATTAATGTTTGAAATGAGTTTAAAAAATGATATTTATTTTAAAATGTTTTTAATTATGAATTTTTTACCTAATATCTGTAGGCTGTAGTATCCTGAATATTTTCAAAATCAAACATGAAATTATCTAATATTTATCTAGATAAAAATGTACTTATTTAGCTACGGAACGGTCGAGAGGGATTTTATTTAATCAAATTATTCGAAAAGATATCTTTAATTTAAAAAATAAGAAATTTTGGTATTTAATACGCCATTAATTTTTGTTTTAATGATAATTTTCCACGGTCATGCTTTAGTAAAGTTGTTACAGATTTCAAATTTGTTTTCAAAATTAAAATCCATCAAACCCAAGTCCCACAGTTTTGTCTAGCTTTTGACCTGTTTTAGGTGATTATTGGCGTCTGCTCCAACCTCCTTAATATTTATTTTATATAAATTAATAACTATAATGATATATGTATAAATATAAAAGCAAGGGAGACATTTCCTTCCCTTGCCATCCTCCTCAATGGATACCCTTGTAAATCTATAAACTAACAACTACTATGCAAATAATTTATTTACATAATGAGTATGTTTATAAATCAGAGATGTGTCTATAGTAACATAAATGTAATTATTAATTGCATGCAATAGAATAATTATGTACTAATATTAAAATATAATTAATGCATTTAAATAAAAATGCTTTAAATTAATTTGTCAAACTGAACCATCGTAAATGAAAAATAGATTTTTGCAAATAAAAGCTATCCATTAACATTGGTTTTACTGTAATTCTTTAATTTTAAAAAGAAAATATTCACTTACTGAAATTATTTCATGATAAGATTGATCCAAATATGAAATATAATTAGTTGTACAAAATTTTTTTAATGAAAAAAATAAATTACAATTAAAATAGTTTTTCTTCTTGAACTAAAACACATTCATACTTAAAAGTATCTTCTTCAATCCAGCAACTATTTTCACAAGTATAAACTAAAGCTGTTCCAAATTCTAAGTGACCACTACCATGATGATCTTTACCACATATAAGTTTCAAATAGGTAATTAAAGAAGAAAGAATTTGTAATTCAAATACCAATTTTCCTTGGCAGTTACTACATTTACTTGGTTCATCTTCTTCATATAAAAATAATGGTTTACCTTCATAGCGACAGTACCTGGATAAAAATAATTTGTCAGTTATAAAAATGTAAAAATAATAAATATATAATATTACCAATACTTACCGTAATATTTGACCAGGATTTTTTCTTATGGTTGAAGCAAATGTTTCAAAATATCGATCACCATGTGCAGGCAAACTTTTTTCATAATCTTCATTTTTTTCTTCAAGAATCATTTGATTATTTTCATAATTGTTTAGTAAGTTAATTGCACATTCTTTTACTACATCTGATAATTCTTCATAAGCCACTGATATATAATATGGTTCAAAGTATATATTCATACTATGGTGATCCTAAAAGCATAATTATACATTTAGTATTAATCAATTTAGAAAAAAAAAAATGAAGTATTAATTCAAAATAGGTCATTAAGTAATTCTTTCAATTGATGTATTTACAAAGTATTAGTTTCTACAAGGAAATTATGAATACAATTAAAAATAATTATTACAAAATTAATGGAACATTTTTAACATATGAACACCACCAAATGAAAAGTAAAAATTAGAAATTAGTTTAACTTAGTACTTTGGAAAAGGGTCATTTTTTAAATTCATGAACAGTCTTTTTTAATAATTCCTAAAAACTGACGGAAAATTTTAAAAAAACAGCAACATGTAAAGCATACTGGTTTTTTAAAAAATTCAATTTTTATATTCATCATAATTTAAAAAATGAAAAATTACAGACTTAAAATATTTGCTAAATGCTTTTATCGCTGATTTCTATATGTAGTTTAATTTTCAATATATATTACTGTACAGTACAGTATTTCGATCTAGACGGTTGTGTTTTCCCTTCAGTGCTCTCTTATCTCCTACGGCAGGCGTGCCCAACCTTTTTCAACTCGCGGGCCACATTAAAAATGTATATTTATATGCATCACAGGTTTTTTTTTTGTTCATTTCGATAAAATATAGACTAGTCATATTTTATCGGATATAATATTATCTTTGTTTACCTATACTTAAATATATTTAATTATTTATTTATTTGTAGTCTATTACACTAATTTATTTCTATTAATATTCTAAAATCCCATGCATTTTTTTTTTATATATAAAAAATTAAAAATTGTAATATATTTTATATTCTTAAAAACTTTATAAAATACATTTTTTATAAGTAATAATTTTTTTTTTACACCTATATAAATTTCTAATTTTTATAAAATGGTCACGGGCCGGTTGGAACACCTTCGCGGGCCGCGGGTTGGGCACGCCTGTCCTACGGTCATTAAGCTATAGTGTTAGATTGTACTTGCAATCTGTCTAATCTTATATTTATCGAAAACGTATCGCTATTTATCGTTATTTTTGTTCAACTCGTCCTATTGAGGTTACTGTGTCTACAGAGTGCACAAATTGTCACGACTCTATAATTCATGATGAAGATTCAATTTTTTGCTCCATGTGTACTGGCGTCTTCCACTTTTTCTGTGCTGGTTATAATGAAAATACTTTTAAAAAACTTTCAAACAATTCTAAAATGAGATTTGTCTGCAATAAGTGTAAAACAATTGGTTCTGGTAATAAATCTAAGCTACCTGACAAAATAAATGATGAAAAATGTTATATCGAAAAAAAAACTTGAAGAATTAATTATTTCGGTAAACTTCATGGGAAATCAATTTGACGATTTTAGTAACAAAATGGACAATATTTTGAAAGAACTCAAAGACTTAAAACTTGAAAATTCTAAAATATTATCAGAAAATAAATTACTTAAAGATGAAATCAGTATAATAAATCAAAAAATTAATGAATTGGAACAAAAAAGCATTGGAAATGCAATTGAGCTCAAAGGCATCCCAAAAACTGTAAATGAAAATTGTTGTGACATCGTACAAGTCATCGCTAAAAAATCCAATTCTAATATAACGCTAAAATCTGCCTACCGAATTCATTCGTCTGATAATAAAACAAACATCATAGTTGCTGAACTTGAAACTTCTGATATGAGGAAAGATTTTCTTAGTAAAGTAAAATCATTGAGATTGAATGCTAATATGATTCATAATAGCTGGTCAACAGACTCAAAAATCTATGTAAATGAAAGGCTCACCAAGAATAGAAGAATATTGTTTTCAAAAACCAGACTGGCTTGCAAGGAAAAACGGTACAAATATGTTTGAGTTAATAACGCGGAAATACTGGTTAAAAAGGATGATGGTGATAAAACTCTAAGAATCAAGTCTGACAAGGATATAAATAAGTTGTAAGTTTTTTATACTAGCTTTATAAAATTGTCTATGTTATCTTTAAATTCTAATAATTATATACATAATCACTTTTTACAATGGAATCTAACATTTTAAAAGATATTAATTTATTAAAAAACATAAATACTGTAAATTTAGATAACTTTAGTAATTTACCTACAAATATAATAAATAGCAATAATTTATCTATTTTCGTAATGAACATTAGAAGTATAAGGCGACATTTTGATGAGCTTGTGTTATTGTTAGACACCTATACATTAAGTTTTGATATAATTGTTCTGTGCGAAACCTGGCTGGATTATGACTTCAAATTTTTATTAAATGGATATCAAACTATTAACTCTATTGGAAAATTAAATAAAAGTGATGGAGTTACTATATTTATTAAAGAACCTATTAAATTAACTAATATAAAAGAAAATGTTATATCTAATTGCAACTCAATTGAACTATCATTTGAATATCTCAGTAATAATTTTATAATTACTTGTATTTACAGGTATCCTAATGATAATACCTGTCCTTTTTTGGATGGGCTAGAAATGTACTTAAATAGTATCAATAAATCCCACCGCTCTATCATTTGCGGTGATATAAATATCGATATTCTTAATCAAAATAATTCTCTTACCTCAATTGAGTATCTAAATATAATGGCATCTAAAGGCTTTATTTCGTGCATAAATAAATATACTCGTGTCTCCAATACGTCACAATCGTGTATAGATCACATGTTTATTATCAATATAGATACGGACAGTGTAAATTCATATATTTTAAAATCTGATGTAACTGATCATTACGCTACTATATTATACATTCAAAGCGATGTTAATTTAGCTGACAACACTAATAAAAATTATCTGAGATAGGAAATAAAATTAACATAGATCACTTAAATATGCTCATTAGCATTGAAGATTGGGATAATTTACTATGTGATAACGATGTAAATAAAGCATATGAAACATTTAATAACATAATTAATCACCTTATTTCCCTATCATCATATAATACTGCTGGACCACATAAAAATAATAATAATAATAAAAAGCTTAAAGAATGGATTACACATGGTCTAACGGTCTCAATCAGAAATATAAATAAATTATCTTTTAAATTACGTAATAGACCTTTTGATAGGGAATTAAAATTATCTTATACTCGGTATCGTAACCTACTAAATAATTTAATAAAAAAAGCAAAAATTTTACATTACCAAAAAAAAATAATAGCAGCTGGTAATGAATCTAAATTTATTTGGAGAATCTTGAAGGAAGTTACAGGCAAAAAAAGTAATTCATATAACATTAAAAGTATATACAGCAATGATACCTTAATATATATAATGAAAGAGACATTTGTTACACTTTTAATAGTTTCTTTGTCAGAGTAGGTAGTGATATTGAAAATAATATTAGATCTAAAGGGTTTTTCGAAAAACCATGGAAAGCCTTAAACAACAAGTGTGATATTACAGATTCAATTTTTTTTAAGCCAATAAATGTTGCTGAAATCGAGCAATATATTAATCAAATTAAAGATAGAACCTCATTTTTTGAGCATGGATTAACTAATTATATCTTAAAAAAAACTGCTATGACAATATCTTACCCTTTATCTTATCTTTTTAATTTGTCTATCTCACAAGGAGTATTCCCCTCTTGTTTCAAAAAATGTGTTGTGTTACCTATATTCAAATCTGGTAACCCCTTGGATTGTGGTAATTTTTGCCCTATTGCGCTATCTTTATCTATATCTAAAATATATCGAAAAGTGTATTAAGAGTAGGATACTGCTATTCCTGAATAAAAATGAGTTTTTCTCAAAAAACCAGTTCGGATTCTTACCTGACAGATCAACCAATGATGCTCTTTTCCTGTTCAACAAAGTCCTACATGACAATTTAGATTCCAATAATAAAGTTTTAGGTATATTTCTTGATATAAAAAAAGCGTTTGATAGTGTCAATCATACTATACTTCTAAAAAAGCTATACCAGGCTGGCTTTAGAGGAAATATTTATAACCTAATGCAATCATACTTATCAAATAGGACTCAATTAGTAAGAATAAATAATACATACAGTAACCAATTACACATTTCACATGGTGTTCCTCAAGGTACCGTCCTAGGTCCCGTTTTATTTATTATTTATATAAATGGCTTGTTAAATTTGAATGTTAATTCTAAAATTATTAGTTATGCTGATGATACTGTAATTCTTGTAACAGATAAATCCACTGACTTGTTATACTCTAATGCTAACAGAATTATAAACAGTGATAAAGTATGGTTTGATAACAATTTATTAGAGTTAAACCTTAATAAATCTAAATATATATTTTTTAATAGTACTTCTGATTTTAACTTATACAATAAAATAACCGTTCACTCAGTCCAATGTAATAGAACCTGCAGTAACTGTATAATATTGGAACAGGTTAGCATTATTAAATACTTAGGTATAACCATTGACAGTAAGCTAAAATGGGCCTCTCATATAAATAATTTAACAAATACCGTTAGAAAATTTTTCTTTATTTTCCATGATATCAGGTTCTTATTTAATATTCGCATCAGATGCTTACTATACCTATCCCTAACACAATCTATTGTTAATTATGGTATTTGTATCTGGGGTCAAGCATATGATTCACATACTTATCGGCTTAAAATCACACTCAATAGGTTAATTAAATTTTTATTATTGAGACCTGTGTATTATAGTAATGATTCTGCTTATTTAGAACTTAATGTTTCATGCTTACAAAATTTATACTATAAAAATATCCTATTAAGCTTATACAGATTTAAGCATAATCTAGCTAGAGTTAATCACTCATATAATACTCGATATAAAGAAAATATTAATATTTGTGTGCCTATTTCAAAAAAGCAATTAGGTCTAAAAATTTCTATATCTACAGCATCTCTGATATGTAGACAGCTGAATATTAATGTTTATAATTACAAAAATATATGTATATTTAAATCTTTTCTGAAAACTTTAGATCTCGCAAACTTAAATTTGTGATAAAACGTCTTAATTTGATATAAGTTTTGCGAGTATACCATACTATGTTAATTGATGTAAATATATCTTTGATTATATCGTTTTACTAAAAATGTTTTTCTTTTTTCTTAGTTTATCTTAGTTTATGTAAATCTTATAATAATTTGTATTATCTTTTTTTTTTCCAATTTTGTATTGTACTCAAACTTTTACACCCCCCAAAACAAGCTTACGCTTAAAGGGGAGTTGCAAACATTGTGTCATATGTATTTATTCTAACACATTTATGTAAATGTATATTGTTTTTGCTAAATAAACTTATTATTATTATTATTATTAAGCTATTGATTGAAAATGTCACATTTTTTTGTTTAAAAAAATAGCAATAAAATAATTTTGATTTAACAAAATAACATGAAACTTTAATTTATTATTTATTATTGATTAATGAAAAAATTAAGATTAATTTTGAAATAGAAATACTTACAGATGGTATTTCTTTTCTACTATCTAGCAACTGAAGAACATCAGTATTTGGTAATTCAACAGACTCAGCTACCACATTTTCATCAGCATCAGCATTTTCCAACTCTGCACTTGCAATAGCACGAATTTCAATTGCTTGACTTTTAACAGTAACATTACCATTTTCTTCAATATTAGGATCCTCGCCCCAGTCATCAGCATCATCACACCATTCGATGAATGTTGTTGTCGACGGTTGTTTATTATCTCTATGATTCACAGAAATCCATTGTCGTCTCAAACATATCCAACTATTAAATAAGTTAATGTTTAATAAGTACATTAATATTGTAAATTATGATATTCAGTATTTAAATTTAACCTTTGTGATTTGTTCCAACAACCAGGGTTAACGCAGGCATGTATATATAATGTTCTGTGGTAAATAGAGTTTGTAAGAGGTGCATATATCTGCATGAGTAATGGTATCTTGCAACCGCACAAGGGACATTTTGGTAATAAATGTTGATTCAAAGTATTCTAAACAAACAACTAATGTACAACAAAGTTTAAATAATGACTGAACAGTTACTACTCACAGGCAAATCTCCAATTTTATTTATCAAGTATACATCGTCGAAACAGTTTTCAGTAATAGGTTCGTCAATAAAACCCAACAGAACTTTCTTAGATACCTTAGCCATACTTCGTAATCTTAATTTTCAAGTTCCCAAATGTTATCAAATTTCTATACGAGTATCAATAGTTCATGTTATTAATTGTATCCTTAATAATATAATATTCAAATTATGAATTCAAGTATTTAATAAAACCATAATGTCAAAACACTTCTCAGACGAGAAATAATTATATTTTAGCAAGCGGTTGTTTAAGAAATTAATTTAAATAATAAATGAAATCATTGTAAACGACTTTCCGTTTTCGCCAATAATTATTTATTTATGCATATAGTATAATCAGTATTTTGAGGTAATAAGAGAAAACTATGTAAATAGTAAAAAAATTTAAAAAAAATAAACAATGAAATTAATAAAATTAAAATAAACTGATACATGAATACTTAATTATAAAAATAATGAAAATATAATAAATAGATAATTATTTATATAATAGCAATAATATTAATAATAGTAGATCAATTTTAAAAGTGTTTTTTAAATATAATAATAAATATCACAGTGACACCGATCCTAAAAATTTAGTTGGACGAAAAATAATAAAAAAAAGTTATAATACCTAAATAGGCCCCAAAGCATACCGAAATGAAGAAAATTACTGGTTTTCACCCAAAAAATATTAATATTAGTCTATAATTTTGTAATGAAGTGTTCATTCAGTTTGGCAGCCAAATTTCGACTTAATATGAAACGGCCAAATCCTATATGTTAAAAAGACTTTGGGCCAAGAACCAACCTTAATATAGCGTTTGGCGATACTAGTCTAATCAAACAGAAGTCTGAACTGAGACTGCCTGAAAATTACTTCAGTACGTCGTTAGTAGAGGCACCAAATGTTATGTCAACTTTGAGGCGATTAAAGTAATAGGTAATTTGACAAATTTTGCATTCGCGTTGTGCTGTTATCATCTCGGTGTTAGCACAGAATAGATTAAATAATTATTCTATTCTGTGGTGTTAGCACCATAGGGATACCTGATATAAAGTAAGTTGTTTATATATAGCTATGGTTAGCACCACGATTATAGATATATAGTTAATTATGGTTAGCGTGGGTCTTAAAAGATCTTTTAAAACCGTGGTTAGCACAAAGTACTGTAATTGCAAGGTTTATAGATAATAATCTATAAATTATCTATAAACCTTGCAGCAATTGGCCATCAAAACGAGATAAGAACCATGATAAGAATTATCATGGTTTACCGAACAAAAACTTATGCTAAGTTCATAACAGTAAATAATGTGTCGTTAAAATCCGTGTTGCCAACTTCTGACGGAACGAAATTTTTTTCACCCCGCGCTCGACCCGTCCTTTGGTGTCTTCAATATTGAATAATTTTTCCCATACCTGTATTTCTATAACAGTTATATGATTTCCATAAATTGCGACTAATCGAAGTAGAAATATCTTTTAAGAAATTTCCCCAGTGCTACGTTGCTCTGCTAATGTCATATGACCTCTATGAACGTTAGTCAGCGGACGTAAGGGTAAGTGAATTCACTATTTAATTTAATATTAACTTTTTTATAACTACATAACATTGTAATACTCGTCAAAATGTTGTATTAACAGCACGAATTTAAAACACATATTAAGTAATCTTATTTTTCTTGTTTTTATAAATACCTATTTGTATACTTTTTGAACTTTAAATGTCTAAATCCCATTTAGTGAATATAAACTATATTGTTGAGTTCATCTGATTATTAATACATAAATCTTTTTCCTTCTTTATTTTCAATGGTTTTTGGAGTGATTTTCTAACTTTTGAAATTATTTACTGTTACTGCTACATTCTCACCTTTAACCTATCTCATGCTTTTGTTACGTTTTGTAGAATGACATCTAGTGTTACGACGGACATTGTTTTATTAAGTACTTGTTGATTGGGGTTATTACATGTTAATCATTTTTATTTTAATAGTTAATGCCATTGCTTGTACTTGTGATTATATTCATAATGAACTATTATGTGTTTCTTAATTGTATGAAATTATTGTCTTTTCGTGTGTTAGTATATTAGGTGTAGTTAAATCAATTTTAGTATTTAAATGTTTGGTCCAAATCAAATGATATTTTATTTTACATTATATTGGTTATCTTTATTGTTTGTAATAGTTGTATAATTATATTACATAGCAAATCAAATTCAACATACTTCTAAATACTTAAAAGATAAGATATTTATAATAATTATAGACACTATTGTATAAAAATGAAATTTTATTTATTGACTAGTTTAATAAGTTATACATTTTTTGTGTTACTATATTTATTGCGTTATCAGATGAGATTTTCTTTAAAAAATATTTGATATGAGTATGGTTTTATTTTTTGGTTATTATTTGTTTAGGCTTTGAAAGAGTTTAAATTTTAGTTAAGCTGTAAAAATATAGATAACTATTTTAAATTATAAAAAAATATTTTATTATTTTAATACATTTTATTTTGTTATTTAATTCAACAAAAACAATTATTTTACTTTAAAAATTTATATAAAAATGACGACTGTACCCTAGAATATAAATGTAATGTACATTAATAGCAAAACTGAATATTAAATATGTTTCATTAAATTTAAAAATGATAGTTAATTTTATCATGATACAATTTTAAAAAATTGAATAAAACCATAAGTTTCCTGTATTATTTCAAATGTATTTCAAATGTAGGTACTATAAAAAAGTGCATACATTAATTGAAAACATTTGCTTTTTCTCATCTCGTCTATACTATCTATACATTAAAGTATCTATTTTTTGAAATGCTTAATTTACAAGGTTTACTTATTTTGATATACTTCACCTATTATAAAAATGTCATTACTATTGAAAATTGTCTGATGAAATAGGCTATGTGGTATGAAATGTGTATTTAAATAAATAATATATACTAGGTAAATTGTTCAATAATTAATTCAATAATTTAATTTAAGAATTTTAGAAAAAAATTATTATAAAATAAAATTATAAAGTTAAGCTTACTTTAAACTTCTTTTTTTAACAAAATAATTAGATTTCTATCAATTAATAATAACCTATTTATATTATTATAAATAATTTAAATGTTAACTATGCATAATTTATTATTTAATTTTAGTATTAACATTATATAATTTATAAATACTTAATAAGCGTTTTGTTACGTAAATTACTAAACTATATTGACTTCAACAAGTTTAAAAACATTAAACTAATCAATAATCTATCCAAAATTATTATTTAGGTTTAGTAAATTTATTAATACGGAAAATGTTTATCTTAATTATATTGTGTAATAATAGTTTTATTTTAAAGTTTTGTAAGTATATTATATAAATGTGTAGTCAATTATCTACATAACATTTGAATTATTCTTTGTTATATAAACAAGCATGGTATCACTGTAATACTTCATAATTTTTTTCTTTGAATACGTATTACTACTTAAGAAATGATTAACCTTGACAAATAAAAATATTAATTATTTAAATATCAAATAATTTTAATAATATAATTGTAAAATAATTATTTTTTAAACCTATATTATCTTTTTTTTCATTAACATTTTAGGAAGGCTAAAATTACGCCATATTTATGTACTCGTATGAAAAATTATATTAAATCAATCTCATTATTTTGAATTTGTTGCAATTGATTTAATTCTTGAACTTATAACATTTAAATTTGTTAGTTACTACACATGTAATATATTTATTTATTTTCCTATAAAATTATAATCAAAAATAGATACAACTTATTTCTTATTTTAAAATTTTATTTATAATATCTATTATTATTATTTTATTTATTATAATATTTATTTTTAATTTTCAAAAACTATAATTTAAATCTATTTTGAATATTACATAATAAAATAAAAATTAACTTAACGATTCAATATGTACTGTAAAAAAAATAAATATTATATAAGTGAATTTAAAATATTTATATATTCATGAATTATAATTCAATGAACCTGTTTGTTTCTAAATAAATATAAACATAATGATTGTATAAATTTGCAGTCTAATCATAATAATCTTAATACGACTGTATAATGAAGTAGAAAAATTGGGTGTTTTTGCTTCTTGTGTCTGATTATTGTATTGTGTAGGAACACCAAATGTAATGTCAACAGATCCGCATTGGTTAAAGGGAGTAATAGCTGTTGCAGTTGGTATTGGAATTACGGTTGGTTCAGTTGGGGTGGTTTTTATAACTCAACTACTAGAAAAAAAAGAAAAATTATTATTAAAACAGGAAGTTGATGAATTAAATACTGCAATACTTGATCTTCAGTCAGAATTTAAAGCATTGAAGTAAAATGTTTATAATATTATATGTTGGATATTTGTATATTTGCTATGTATTATTTTAAATAAAAATTCAATTTTAGGAAAAAAGTTATAAAACCAGGCAAAAGATTAACTTTATCTAGTAGTACAAGTATTACTAGTGAAGTAAGTTTATATACAGCACTAGGAACCGACGACGAATTTCACGACATGTCATCAGATAATGAAGAATCGCATTCAAATATGCTTAATGCAATGTATATTATTTATTATTATTATAATATATTTATTATTATATTTATTTTATTTTATTATTTATTTGTTTAAAAACTATTAAACATTTTTTTTTATATATATACAGCTCAGATGATGGTCTAACTACAACAAATGTTGACAAGCATAACATTAGACCTTCTTTACTAACTGATGATATTTTTGATCAAGTAGATGAATTATTTGAAGGTTCTGATGAAGATAAATTAAAAGCTTATGAAATATTAATTAATCTTAATGAAGAAGTTAGTATATGTAAATATTTTTATCTTTATATAAATAGGCATTGGTAAAGCGTATGATCTACTGAGCACTTAAAAAGTATAATTTATGATCTATCGGGAAAACAGTAAATAACTAGTGAAATAAAAATTACAAATTTATTAAAGTCCGATGCTTACATTTTTAAATACATTTTATACATACTTGTTCACACACAACTCGGTTAATGGTAAACATATAAATGCAGATTTTAGACATATTGACTTGTAGACTATAGAATTAAATATATTTATTTCTCTATTCAGTTTTTTCAATTAACATTATCATACATTATTACCATTTATATAGTCACAAACGGCATATTATATGGTAGCTCTTAATAGTAAAATGTGATAGATACATGATGCTTTACCAATGCCTATAAATATCATGGTACATTAAACTATAATCATTTTTATAGCGAACTGATGATATTGAAGTATTATGGAGGCTAGCAAAATCATGTCAATTTGTATCAAAATATTATACTGCAGCAAAAAAAAATTCAGAAAAAAGTAAAATGGTTATTGAAGAAGGTAAGAAAAAGAAAGTTTTTAATATTTCAAATATAAAATAAAATTAGTATTTTTATTTTTTCTTTTAGGTTTGAAATGGGCATCACATGCTTTAGAAATGTATCCGGGAAATTGTAATGCGCATAAATGGTTTGCTATATGTAGTGGAGCTCGAGGTCAGTTAGGATCAACTAAAGAAAAAATTGAGGGAGGTTATATTTTCCAAAATCATATAAATGAAGCAATCAAAATCAATCCTCATGATCCAACCTTGTATTACTTAAAAGGAAAACTTGAATATGAAGTATATTTGACTATATTTTTAAATTTTAATAGATTATCATAATTAAGATATCTACTTTTTAAGGTTGCTGTATTGTCATCTTTTGACCGACGCATTGCCAGTTGGTTATATGGAGAAGTTCCTAGTGGTACAATAGCAGAAGCTATTGATAATTTTTTAAAATTTGAACGTGAATCACCAATTCAGCTCAAAGACTGTCATCTGCATCTTGCTAAATGTTATATAGCAATAAATAATTATGAAACTGCTGTTGAATGGTTGGAAAAAGCATTACAGCTTCCAGTCAAGGATTCTGAGGCAAGTATAATTGATAATATAAGTTTATTTTAAATTTTACCCCTTAAAATAATAAAAATAATAATTTTAGGATAAGGAAACTGATATTGAAGCAAATCAACTTCTCAAGAAATATTTAAAATACAAAAAAATGTAACTTCCATACCATTATCCTAGATTTTTTTTTTTTTTTTTATGGCGAAATAACCTGATTTTTTTAATTATTAACCTTAATAATTTAAGTAAGTTAATTTAATATTTATACTTTGGTGTATTGGAATAATTGTATTTCAGTTAATTTCTATAGAAAATTATAAACTCAATGGTTATATATAATTTTCCAGAAATTTGAGACATTTTCATCTTATAGGTTAGCGTTATATTTTATTTGTATTGAACTATTAGTTTTATTTGTTCAAGCCATCAATATTCAAATTTGTTAATTATAATTATGTTTGAGTTAAGATAATAAAACAGTGTTTGTGATGGTTTTAATATATTAATTTTATTATACTACTCTGTTATTATCTTTTTAAATATATATGTTTTTTTTTTTTTTTTTACAATTATGTAACCATGCATACCATCCATTTTTGAATATATTAATTGTTTTCTACAAATTAATTGGCCCTTATAATTTTGGTTTTAATTAATTTTAGAAACAGTTAATTTAAATACTTGATGTAATTTATTAAAAGTTTAAAATAATCTATACTTAAATTAAATTAAAATTTTATATACATATGTTTGAATTTTACAAATAAATAACTCAATTGTAAACATTTTATCTTTTTCATGTGTATTGATTAAAAATGTTTTTTTTTTCAAATATTATAAATTGTAAAGTAAAAAAAAAATGTAATTGTTAATAATGTTGTTAAAACAAAATTAGAAAATATACATGACCTAACCTAAATTTTACCGCCTTTTTATGTTTTAATTTAGTTAATTTTAGTCCGTCGTAACCTTATAACTGCTTTTTATAATTAGCTTGATATTTTTCCATGCATGCTAATATCAAATTAAATTAATCTATTTGTTTAAACTTATAAATTTGAATTTATTTGCAGTGAAAAATATTGAAAATGGAATGGAGAGGGTTCGCGTACTTTTCATTGTGGTATCTAAGTATTATCAGTGGATTTCTTGCCTTATGTTGCCCAACAATACCTATGATGATTGTTTGTCCTCACACTTTCCGCTATGTTATGGGCATTATATTCTCAGTGTGGGAAATGTATCCCACCGTGAGTAAATAAATGTTTGAATCATAATTCATTTGACTGCTGAAATAAAATTTTAGGTTTTGATGCACCTCTTATTCAACACTCGTTTTGTAATGACTGGAGACCACATCAATCCCCTTGATGGCGCATTATTATTAATGAATCACCGTAATCGGTTAGATTGGAATTTTTTATGGGGTGGTATATTTTATGGTGCTAAACCACAAGCGCATAAACTGAAAATGGTGCTAAAGTCAACTGTTAGACATATACCTTTTGCTGGTTGGGTGATGCAACTATCAGGATTTCTATACATACAGCGTCGATGGGACCATGACCAATCATCAATGGAAAAACAGTTGAAATACTTTAGTGATGTAAACGATGTAAATCAGGTAAAGAATACTGTACACATTACTATGATTTTGAACAAAGCAAAGAATGTAATGGTCCATTTTATTAAAATGTTTTTTGTTTCATCTACACTAGTAAATTTGCATTATAAGTTTCATACTATAATATTTTAACTGGTTATTTTTTTGTTTACTCAGTATTCCTAAAAGTAAGGAAAAACTAAAATAAAATTTTACCAGATTCTTTTATAACCATTTATTTTTATTTTGACTTGGTTATTAGTAATTTATACTATTATTTACATATGTATATATTTGAATACTATAATGCAATCAAACTATTTAAATTCTTCTATTATAATTATTCAAATATAATCATCAATCATTTTTTATAGATTCTTTTGTTTCCTGAAGGAACAGATTTATCGCTATCAAATATTGAAAAAAGTAACAAGTATGCTGAAAAACATAATCTTCTGAATTATAAATATGTGCTCCATCCAAAAACTACAGGCTTTGTATTTCTAGTTGATACAATGCGAAAAAGTAAAACCTTATGTAAACTAGTTATATGGATTAATAGTATAAATAAATTTAATTTTTGAAGATAAACAATTAAGAGCAGTATATGATTTGACAATTGGTTATCCAGATTTATTACCACAAAATGAAGTAGATGCTTTACGTGGTGTATTTCCTAAACGTGTGCATTTCCATATAGAAAGGTAAAAATGTTGTACATACTATTAACCTGATATTTAATAACACTTTAATTTTGTACTTAAACTAAAAAATTTTTAGTTTTATATCTGCACACTAGTTATTTTTATATATTGTTATGGATATACTTAAATACAAACTTAGGCTTCATCATCTAAAATGCTTGAACTTACTATTGAACAATAATGTCTAAAGTTATATTTTAAGTTGTAAGAGTTTGATCATATTTTTAATTTTCTTAAGTTTACTAAATTTTTATTTTTTAAAGGTATGATGAATCAGAATTGCCCACAACCGAAGTTGGTTTAAAGTTGTGGTTAATTGATGTATGGAAGCAAAAAGAAAAAAGATTAGCGAACTTCACTGCAACTTCTTCGTTTTTATCCAGTCCACAAGATCCACTTGATAAAATTGATATAGATGAGCCACTTCATAATGCTCTGTATTTAGCTCTAATATTTTGGACTTTAGTTCAGGTAATTAGTTATTACATATGAGCTTCTTAGGTATAATAATTTAATAATGATGAAATTATTTTTATTTAGTGTATGGTTATTTATGGTATTTTAACTTCATTACTATTTCAATGCTGGTGTTTGTTATGCTGTATTATATTTTTTGGATTCTCATTTGTGGAAGATGGGTTTCAGATGTTTGAAGTGAAATTATACAATCATTTAAGAAATAATAAAAAACAATCATAAATGTTTTCATTTTTTTTATTTAATTTATTATTATTTATTGTAAAATTATAATTCAGAGAGTTAGTGTATATTCATTTTATGGAGATAATTAATTTTAATCTATTACATGGAGTGTTACATAATATTTATAAACTTTATTTTTTGCTTATTAAAGTTTTAGTTTGAAGTGTATTTTTTAAATTAACTTAATAACAATTAATATTTAATTTATTATTAGATGTCATTTCTATAGTACAATTAGAAAATTAAATTAAATCATATTTTTATTTATTTTTTAATATAAATACTATTTGTATTTAAATATTAAGTATCACCATTATGGGCAAAGTATTGTTTTTAACAGGAACCAAAATTGAGGTTATATAATCATATTCGTATAAAACAGTAATAATATATTTGATTTACATAAATACCTACGGAAAATGTTATTTATAAATAACATTTGCACAAATCTGATTAATATATTACAATTGATAATTATGATATTGATTGAATAATCCATAAAATTAATATATCAATTACTTATATTAAGTTCAAATATAGATTCAGTAGTATATTACCATATATTCATAACTTTGTTGAGATATTTGATATCCCTTCAATTATTACTTACCAAACATGATGTATGTGTTCGTGCCAAATACAATACCAATATTATACATGTATTTCATAATGTATTATAATTTATATATAATTTATATATAATGTATTATAATTTATATTGTACATTTATACCTACTATAAAAATATTAACTACATTTGAAGTACTATGTGCACAGTTATATATGAATTAAGAACACAAAATAATTGAAGAACAAGCTGGTTTTAGAAAATATAGAAGCTGAGCCAATAAATTCTTGAACTTACAACATTTATTGAAAACTGTTTCTAAAAGAAAAAAATTAGTAGCAGTTTACCTAGATCTATCATCCGAGTATGATACAGTTTGGAAAAGACGATTTCTTAGTAAACTTGCATCTGTAATTCAATGCAGAACAACACTAAGAGTATTAGAGAGTATGCTTTTTAATAGAAAGCTCAGTGTAATATCTTAATGGGAGGATCAGCAAATATAAAATTCATAAAATGGACTACCTCAAGGTTCCATTCTATTTCCAACATTGTTTAATTTATACACTACTAATATCCCTAGAAAAGTGGCCAGAAAATTAATCTATGCAGACGATGTTGTTTTAGTAGTTCAGGAAAAGTCCTTCCCAGAGTTAGACATTTCTAACATATTTCTAAGACATTTTAAATGCTGACTTGGCAATGTTGAAGAATTATTTCACAAATTGGTACTTAACTCAATTTAGAAAAATCCGTAGCTAATGTACATCACCTTAACCAACAAAAACCAATAGGGAAATAAACATAAACATTGAAGGAGAACATGTCAAAAATTACAATACTCCAAAATATTTAGGAGTGAAGTTGCATAGTTCACTTACATATAAGCAGAATATTGAAGATGTTAAAAATAAACTGAAAACTAGAAACATTATTTTAAAGTTCACCGGTACAACTTAGGAATATAATGCAAGTGTCTTAAAAACATCAGCTATCGCTTTAGTGTATAGTGTTGGCGAATATTGTGCTCCGTATAGATGTATGTATATCTTATATAGATATATGTAGATAAAGTATAGATATTTTAATCTATGGCTCCACACTAAATTTGAATAATTTCATCCGATGTCGACAGTTATTGACACTATAGTCCATTATTACAAGTATATTTATGACATGAGTCTTATAAACATCATACATGGTGGTGTACATCATATATGAGTTTATTTACTATGGATGTATTTTCAATTTGATGTATCAAGTATCCCTTTTGTTCATGTTCGTATTTTGAGTTTTTTTTTCTTGCCATTATTTCGAATTTACAACTAAGTACTAATGTAAGTTACATTTTCTTTTGTAATAAATTGTATTTGTATAAATATGCGAGTTAATCATGTCAATTTATGCATTACCTTGGCGCCATACATAATAGTAAGTACCTATAAAAAATTATAATGTACTAGTGGACTCAGCAAACTTCATCTCGCTCCAAGTGAACGCCTTCAGATAAACTCCAGAGTGATAATTAAACCCATATAGTTCAAATTTCAATGTGATTTATTTGAATGTAATGTAAATCAATAGAAAGCAATATGATAAACAATGTTTTTCATTTTGTTTTCCAGCGTAAAAACAAACAATAAAGACGGTTTGTCAACATGTAAACTGGCAACATACAGTTGACCATACGAAAAACATGGAAATTGAAGATTGATCCCACAAATTTCCAACTATTGACCTTACAATTGATTGATTGTCATCGCAAAAACCAATCGAACGAGGAACTGATCCGCTTGAATTGGAACGAAAGATCAGTTGGAATAATCGGAATTCGTGGGATAATGAATTTCTCTCCTTTGAACTTACCCTTGATAATCGTTGGATGAATCACATTGTTCATCAGTTTTTTGACGGACAATCGCGTACCGTTGCACAATTTCGGATGATTTAGATTCCGCAAAATGATTATGATCAATTTCACCTTCAGCTATAAATTATGCGACGGAGTGCTTGATACATCAAGCAAGTTTAAAAATTCCGCCAGTTAGTCACTTCATCGTTGTCAGTCTCGCTATTAACGGATTTCTACAAATGCAGTTCTCCAGCTATTTGAATTTGAATAATGAAATTCAAGGTATTCTTATTCTTCGCTGCTAGTATTGTCCGTTCACTAATCCAATCGATATTTTTTAATTTTCTGCAGCGCCAGGAGATACTCTGGTACTCCTTCAATGATGTGAACTCTCAAAAATTTGCCAACAACGATATCTGTCCAGTCAAAACATCAACAGGAATTTGGCCATTGCAAAACGCCAACAGTTGCCTCGAGAATTCAGTAGCCGATAAGTTTTTCTGTAATGTGACTCTCATGTTCATGGTCAATTTCAACTCTTGACATACCGCCACAAAGACGACGATTTCAGGCATACATTAAGTTCATCGGAAGCAGTAGATTTTGGGTTGACGGGAAGCGTTTAACAAAAACTTCCGGAGAGTTATTATTATTATTATTATTATTATTGCCTTACCAAATCGTCTCGAATCGCCTTGTAAATTCTTCATTGTTCAGTTAACTCGAGGCTCGTTTATGCGCCAACGTAAAAAAGCCAAAGTATGTTGAGAAGACCTAAACTCCTCCTATGCCACTCTACTTATCCCCTAAACCATTTACGCTGGGTGAAATCCAATACCATATGAATCGGTTTCCTCTCAAAAAAATTCCGGGTTTAGATCTAATCACTGCTGAAGTGGTTTGCCAGCTTCACAAAAAAGCAATTATACACCTTACTAATATACTTTATATGTATAATATAATATATATATATATATATATATATATATATATATTATGTATTTACCTATTCAATAAAAAACATCTGTAATTATCTAATTTTAAAATCAGGTAAATCACTCGATATCCCATCTTCATATCGAACAATAAGTTTTCTGCCTCTCTTCTCTAAACTTTGTCAAAAACTCTCTACATTATCAACGTATTTATTATACCACAAACCTAGTTTGGTTTCCGTTAGAGCCATTTGTTAACTTCTTCGGGGCGAGATAACGTCAAAAATCAAGCCGCCGGGCCGGTAATCGAAACCCGGCCTTTCGCTTGCCGGGCGATTGCTTTTCCACTAAGCTACCCGACCGCCAAGGCTTAAGACGTTATCATCCCCAATTAACGGGTGTTAACACATTCAACTATACACAAAATACATAGGTTGACTGATGCCATAACTAGCTCCTTTGTAAAAAAAGATTACAGCTCAGCAATTCTTATTGACATGTCCCAAGTGTTCGGCAGGATTTGGTATCCTAGTATATTATATAAGCTAAAAACAATCTTACAACAGCCATATATTATTTATTTTACAAATCATTCCTTGAAAATCGCTATTTCATATCAAAAATAGGATTTGAAATCTCGAATCTCACCCCAATAGTAGCAGGTGTCCCACAAGGCGTCATATCCTCTCTTATTCCATATAATCTATTCTCAGATGA
Organism: Sipha maydis; assembly: GCA_034509805.1. Classification (NCBI taxonomy): domain Eukaryota; kingdom Metazoa; phylum Arthropoda; class Insecta; order Hemiptera; family Aphididae; genus Sipha; species Sipha maydis. The sequence goes on from JASXSY010000268.1 coordinate 75,139, forward strand.
CCAACGGATATATTCACACACTTTCGTAGCTGATTTCGCAGACAATAAAATAATCTACTCGCAAAATAAAGACCTTAATATGCTGCCTATAATTTACAAAATCATTTAAACCCTATGTCGTAATGGTACAATAAATGGAAAGTTAAAATTAACCACGAGAAATCGCACTTGGCGTTTACTTTAAAACAATGAATAGTCTCATTTGTCTCATTAAATAATAAAAATATGCCGAAATCCTCAAACTCTCACTACTTAGGTCTAATCCTAGACTGACGTCTAACCTGGATACACCACATAACAAACAAAAGCTAACCTACTTGATAAACTCTCAAAACTAAACTTTAAAAGAAAAATCCTTCTTTATAAAGCTCTCTTTGAACTTATGGTATCCAACTTTGGGGAGCAGCCAAAAAATTAAACACAAAAAAAATTCAAACCTTCCAATTTATTACTCTTCGTAATATCACAAATGCTCCAACCTATGTCTCAAGCCACACCCTTACACACAGACTTAAAAATAAACAGAGTTGAAGAAACTGCCAAAATCTACAAACGATTCCACTCTTGTTTGGTCAAATTACTCTAATCCTGTAATATCCGCTGTCGGTTCCAGCACCATCCCAGGCAACCTACTTCACAAACTATAAGATAAATGGTGTAGAGATTTAAATATAAATTAATTAAATTCTAAATCAATCAATAAAAATAAATATTCTGAACTGATCGAGTTAAAGAGTGTCGACATTGGTTAGCTGCTTTTTTATGTGTGTCCAAATACTAATTAATCAAGTTATTGGATTATATTCGCTTACTGACTTAATGTAATATATAATTACAGATTATTTGTTTTATTAATAAAAGTTAAAAAAAAAATATCTTAGTCCGTGGTTACGAATTACTACATACTTGAATATATGATTGAATAATTTTAAATTTAACTTCGTTGCTCGTTAAATATACCAACTCTATATGACTCTAACTTTGTTCAACTCGTTATTTAATATTCGGTGGATGATATTCTAGATTTATCTTAAGTTTTCTCTCCGGAATAAAAATTCTGATTCACAGCAGTATATTATCAGGTAGGCAATCTACCTGCGATAGATCGCGGACCTAGTGCTGTTTGTACGTACCTTGGTGTATGATTTAAATCTAATAAAGTATCAAAGTTATACCAAGTTTAACATAATACGGTGGATTAATATAATCAATTAATACATAATCCTAACCTAACCTTAACGTACTAAAATCCGTAGTATAGAATTGTATTGTTGACCATTTGCATTAGTATTACGAACTATTTCTGTTGCTCCGAACGATGTCATTTGAAAACATGAATTGAATGTTCTAATTGACTTCAGGAACACGTTAGAATCTGGATCTGTTAAAACCGTTCAATGGTTCAGGTGGTGTTTCAATTTCAGGTAGTTGCATCTTTCCTGACGCACAACATATCCAGACTGGCTCATTTTTGAATTTGAGAGCATAGCAGTGCGGGCATTCCTTGTCCAAATTAGCACAAATTACTACTTTTGAACAAGGCTGGGCAAGTTAATGAATTTTTTTAACTCAGTTAAGTTAAAAAAGTTTTTTGTTAAAAAGTTAAAAGTTAATGAAAATTCTTATTAACTTAGTTAAGCTAAGAGTTAAATTGAAAAATTAATTAACTTATTAATTTAAGTTAAGTTAATTTAAAAAAATTTTTTTTTTATTATACATTTTTTTTATAAACATGTATCACCTTATATGTATATCACTTTATGGATTATAAGTTTAAAATTTGAGGAAAATAATTGTCCTTCATTAATTAAATATTAAATATTCTCTTTTCTTTCGGACCACATAGTAGACATTTAAATATCATGTTTTTAGTTGATATATCCGATATATCGCTTAACTGTAAGAAGTAATCGGCGATACGAGTCCATTTTGCTTCAATGTTTGTATTTGAGTCTCCATGTTGCCCATGTTGGTGTTCACTCATCATTAGTTTTAAATTAAGTTAAAATTAAGATAATTTAAAACTAATGATGAGTGAACACCAACACCAACACCAAGTTAAAATAAGACGTCGAGTTTATACCGATGGTTGTAATACGCTATACGTTATACGAAGTCGGAAGAACAAACACTGTCGAAACTCGAATGACGTTGACAGACAAAATCGCGACAGTCAATGCTGTCAATACGCGATGTTTATTTTAATAGTATTGTTAATAGTTTAATACCTTACATATATATATATATATATATTATTCTATGTCTATAACATTTACGTAAGCAATGTGTTCTGTAGAAGTGTAGATTCTAATTATATACTATTTTAAGTATTTTTGGCCTTTTGGGTTCATGATATGGATATTAAATTAAATTATATATTCGGATATACCGAATATCGATATAGAACCCCACGTAATTATTTATAGTTATCAGTAGGGCTCGGATTTTAAAGCATAATAAATAACAAAAAAAGCACAAAATTGTTTTAAAAAAGCAAAAATTAAGCATATTTATTTTTTAAAAAAGCAAAAAAAAAGCATGACTAAAAATTAACATGAATTAGTTATAATTTTATAAAACTAAATAAAAAAATTGAAAAATTAATTTAAATTAAAAAAAGAATTTACTACCATGTATTTGGCAAGACTTTCAGAAGTGAAACTGACTCTATTGTCTGACAGGATGTTTTTATACATAAAAAATGAACGCTCTACATCCACTGAAGTGATCGGTGCATACTTCATGCAAGAGGTTTCGTTTAAATCAAACCCATGATAATTAATTTCGTCTGATGAAACGCCACACAGTATAGTATTAATGTCCAGTAATTGTTTCCAGCCTTTGTTTTTCAAAAGAACACGATTTAGCTTACCAGAAATAGCAGTTGCAATATCTCCATGAGCTTTATTTAACTTTTTTTCTGCATCTAAGACAATTATTGCGGGTTTTCACATTTTTTATTAAGAAAATAAACATTTTTATTTTATTTTTATAGCATAACAGACATATAAAATTTACAGAATAACTGAAAAAGCAATAAAAAAGCAAAAAAAAACATTTACACAAAAAAAAGCAAAAATAAATTCGTTTATTTGGAATCAGATTGACATGAAAAGAATTTATGTATAAAAATTAGATTCCTATCTTAAATATATAAAAAGAAGCATTTCCTTTAAAATCCGAGCCCTACTTATCAGTTATCTTTATATTATTTCAGGAAACATACGGATTATCGCATGACCGCTATATTGATATTATTATTATTAGCATTGATGTAGTAAATAACCTATGAGTAACATCAATTAATATAAACGATAAATTACACCGATAAACATGACTGACGACTGCCAGTGCCAAGTGTCAAAATTACCTAGAAATTTATTAAAATAACTAAGCGAAATAAAAATAATTTTTAATGTAAATATATTTTCAATTTTGTACATAATATGGATATGGTTACGACATTAAATGATATTGGAAATAGAAAAAAAATTATTAGTTTTAAATTAACTTAACTTGAATTTATGTAAAAGTAACTAGTTATTTATTAAGTTAATAAGAAAAATAAAAAGTTAAGTTAATAGTTAAGTTAATAAAAATCAAAAGGAAAAAAGTTAAGTTAAAAAGTTAAAATTAACTTAACTTTTAACTCGTTAATGCCCAGCCTTGCTTTTGAATGAGCATAATATTCAATATCAGGCTCATACTGGAATGCTAGACGCAGGAATGAATCAGATATAAATGTTCGATGTACCTGTTGGCGTAGTTGGTCATTTGCTCTGCGTGAGTCAACTACGAATCATTCGCACTATCGGATTGGCATTGTTCGTCTGTTATTTGCGCTCTTCTATTTCTTATGTTTGTAGCTGCATTTGTTCTACGACAAAAATTGGCATTCAGGCGTCTTCTTGGCATTTTTAATGACACAAACAAATAGAAAATATTCAAAGTACTTATTTATGTTTTTTTTTTGGTTACCTTGCAACGTCGGGTAATTCATTATATTAACCACTAATAAATAAATATTATTCTCAAATCTTATAACCCCCATAGCAACCATTTATAAACAAAAACAAAAATTTCTATCGTAAATCTCAAAATTCCTGTTTGACCACCTCCCGGGGGTGGAATTAGGTCCATATATAAACCCTATAAACCCGCTCCACGACATTCTCTATCATTAAAAAAAAAAAAATCAACATAATCGGCCCAGCCGTTCTCAACTGATGCAATTTCGAATTTTTTGTCTCCATTTTTATATATATAGATTAAATTTTAAATTTTAATTATAGAATTATTCTACAATTAAGGTTTAAAATTGACGCGATAGATAAGAACTTGCGGGAATCGATCCACTCGCCAGTCGGCATTTGTGCAGTCGTATGTGCGAAGAAGTGGAATGTGGAAATATTATCGGTACATTACAATAGTTATCGAAATTTTATACTTCATAATTTCTAACGTTCTGATGTAGTAATATTTTTAGTATAATTTATAAACCATGATATTGAATTGAACTAATAACATTACGTATACTTCACTTAATGATTATTACAAGATTTATTTATAATAACTAATGAGGGCTAACAATTTTATTTGAGATTTTGAACAATATTGAACAAGGTTTATACCAATATTGTTATTTAATGTTAAAATAATTTTTTTTTAAATTGTTGTCCAGCTCATATAGTATCATTCAGTACCAACCAATCTAGAAAATTCCAGACTTCCAGATAGGCCACTCCTCCCTTGTCCATGTTGATTAACCGTGATAAATGTATGGCATATGTATAGGTATATCATATAGAAATTAATGTGAAAATAAAATATCCATTGGTAAAACTTACTCTCGCGGATTGGATTAAAAAATGAATTAGAAAAACAAAAACTATTATCCATATTAATCTGTAGACATGCCTTCATGCCTAAAGGTTATACTGCGAGATAACTTCAATGTTGATTAGCTACTTTTGATGACTATTTATAATCAGCTATGTATTATGGTAATTTTTTTTTTATAACAAAAAAAAAGTAATTAAGTGTTCATTTTGTTTAATTAAACATGTTAATGACACCATCATGAATTTGCCATAGCCATCATAATATTAATTGACCTATAACACCCATGTTCATTAATCATTAATATTTGGTATACTAAATTACAAAAATGATTAATTACGGCCAAGCTATCTTGAGAATTGAGAAATAATATTTCAATTGAAGTGAGAGATGTATAAAAAGTGTTCAATAAAATATTAAGAAGATTTAAGGTTTCATTGTAAATACATTAGGTTACCATATTTTATTTGACGAAAACCGGGACAATTTTTTTATCGTTTAAAAAAATTTATTTATATATTAATCATTTACTATTGCGACGTCTCCTAACCGGATAGAAAGTCTGAAAGGAACATTGTTTATAGTATGGCTACTGTGATTAGCTCATTACAACTGACAAAATATTAACTAATGGTCGATTCCTTTAATGATAACTACAACTATCATGTGGAAACAACAATACGAAGAACGTATTCGACAAAAAAAATAATCATTTAGTTCGGAGAATAATTAAAAACAGATTTCGTGAGTAAATTATTCAACATTTTATTTTAACAGGACAGTAATATTATGGTTGTTTGAACTAAAGTTTAATAAAATACAAACATATATTATTAAAGAATCATTCCGGGACAATTGGCTGTCCCGAAACAAATCATCGGGACACCGGGACACCATACTCAAAATCGGTACTGTCCCGGCCAAACCGGGACGTATGGCAACCCTAAAATACATAAATATTTAATAAATGAACTGTTCTACAACACACGTCACAATTTTATATATATATATATATATATACAGTGTGTTTCACTCAAATGGTAACACGTAATATTTCAGTTCAGGGGCCTCAGATTGAATTGAAGTTTTTTCGAGGAGCTAGGTACCTAATACTAAAATACACATTTTGTGATCATTTTTGAATTTTTAAGCCTTTATTTGTGCGCATGCGCAACAAAACTTACATTTTTTTTAAATGGCAACACCTATTTTCAACACCAGATTTCAATAGAACTATTTTTTTTTAATCAACTTTGATAAATAAACTTTTTTTGTATCTCAAAAATTGACTGAATTTCTAAACTTTTCAATGTTCTGTATTTTATCATTATATGTACTATTATTTTTGGTTGGAAGCAATATAAATGGAAGGGCATGCGTTTAGAGGTTATTTAAATAATGTAAAACATTTTATTTTTATAATTAAGTTTAAATTTAGTATAAATTAACGATTTCCAACCAACAATAATGTATAGTGATAAAATACAGAACATTGAAAAGTTTAGAAATTTTTATTTTTTGTTAAAACTTAAGATTGCCGTAATTCAGTCAATTTTTGAGATAGGAAAAAAGTTTATTTATCAAAGTTAATTAAAAAAAATAGTTCTATTGAAATCTGGTGTTGAAAATAGGTGTTGCCATTTAAAAAAATGTAAGTTTTGTTGCGCATGCGCACAAATAAAGGCTTAAAAATTCGAAAATGATCACAAAATATGTATTTTAGTATTACCTAGTTCCTCGAAAAAACCCCAATTTAATCTGAGGTCCCTGAACTGAAATATTACGTGTTACCATTTGAGTGAAACACTCTGTATATGTAACAGTAATTTATCTTTGGGGAAAAAATTAACACCAGTGCCGGGTTAACAATTATACCACCTGAGAGAACATTTTAAAATCATGCTCCTTACAAATGCATTGTACCGTTGTTTCAATCATAAGAAAAAATTATATAAATAACTACAGTGTTAAAATTGTTTAATAAATTGATGTTTATATACATACCGTAACGTCGGCAGTTCTAATATAATAGAACTATTAGTATTTAGTAGTGCTCTAGATTTGATGTGGGTAATACCCGGGTACCTAGAAACCAGGGTACCCGTTTATCCGGGTAATACCCGATTTTGTAGGTAGTAAATGTTTTCGGGTAGTGGGTATCCATTACTAGGGTTGCCAACCGTCCCGCGTGAGGCAGGACGTCCCGTTTCCAAGGCTCAAATAATGCGTCCCTCGATGTGTATCCGCGGGACGCTAATCGTCCCGCTTTTGGTAAACCTATTATATTCTTATTTTATATAAGCCTTACATTCTTATTGTGCGAATTTAAAACTATTTTCCATCTGAAATTACGACCGAGTCGATTGCACGCACCGGTTTTATCTTAAATTGTTAGTATTTATAGATTCAGTTCTGTATTTTCACAGAATATTTATATAGAACACTTATCGAAATGACAAAAAAATCAATATTGATATAAAATCGTTTTTCTCTTGTTTCTGTATATTTGTAAGCATGTCACGCTTTTTTTTGTCTAGTCCCGCATATAAATATCTGGTTTCCCGCTTATCTGTAAATAAGAGTTGGCAACTCTACCCATTACCCAAAATTTTCGGGTACCCGATGGTTTTTGATATACGTAAACGGTTTAGCTAAGTCTTAACTCCTAAGAGGTAATCAGTATTAAATTATAAATTACACAATTATTCGAATAAAATATATCTGAGAAAATATAAAAATTATCTATAAAAATATAATCTTAAATATACATACACACATACCTTAACATACCTAAGATCATTAAGCTATGGTTATCGAACAGAATCAGATAAGATAAACTAAAGTCTAGTTATTAATACTTTCATATTCTTATATACACTTTTACTAATATCGAATTATAAATACATATTGGAATTGTTGTCGAAATTTACGGAATATGTAAAAATATGTAAAATTAAATATTTCTTAATTGATTGTAAACAGGGGCGGTTTTAAGGGGGGGGGTGCTACACCCCCCCAAACGTCGGCGGAACTAAATAGGTAGTCGGCAAATTAAAATCGATGACACGAGTCGGCAATTTCAACATAATTTGATTCGTAATGAAATTTAACATTTATAATATATCAATATATAAATAATATGAATAATTATGGTTATTTGTATGCACATTAGTTGGTACTTTTATTTATACATAAAATGTATTGGATGCCCTTGCCTAAACTTGTATTATTAGGCTATTTCTGGACGTTTGGTTTATGATTGTAACAAAAATAGAAAAAATAATTAACATCTATTGTTTTGTGTCTATCATTCCTAATTTTGAATAATTCCTCCGCACGACCGTAGTACCGAACACCCGGCACACCACACAGTCGAAAATACGTACGGTAATTTTTTTTTTTTTTAGAAAATAAGGCTTCGACAACACTGGTCATTAGCCTAGCTTAGATTAAGAGTACAAGATAAAATATATTATGACTTAATGACTACGGAAAGGATTTTTACATTGTTAAAGTTTGTTTATGAGGTGGATTTGGGTTAAGAAAGAGATAATTTTAATAATATTATTTTCGTTTAGTGCTTCATCCATACTAGGTGGTATTGCTAGATTGTTTCTTGCGTCCCTGTACTTTGAGCAATCTTGGATGATATGTTGGATTGAGAGGTTGGCGTGGCATTCATCGCAGGTAGGAGGTGGGTTTTTGTTGATGAGAAAAGAGTGGGTTGTGAAGGAATGTCCGATTCTGCATCTTGTGATGGCAACTTCCTGGCGTCTGTTGAGGTAGTACGGTGAGTTCCACTTTTTTGTGTCTTTCTTGACTGATTTAAGTAATTTTGTTAGGAAATAATATTATGATAATGAATACAAATAGATTCTAACAAATGCTAAAATGCATAATGCATTGGTATTTAGTTCATTCCACCAAACGGTCTTATCTAATATCTACTAACCAATAACCGTCTCAAAATAATATGTTTAATACTAATAATATCTATTATTCTGTATTTTCATTTTTAATAATATTATGTTTAAATTTGTTTAAATCGTTGTTTTGGTATCGTTGGTGAATTTAAATTATTATACTTGTTTAAAAATGTCTGATAAGCGTAAAAGGAAAAGAATTAAATTGGAATGTATGGATTGTGGAAGTATTTTTAATGATGATTATAAATCAAAACACGAAAGACAAGTGGTAACATAGTGGTACATAGTGGTAAAAAAAATTAAAACAAAGCATTATGGAGTACCAAGCATTCTATTTGAAGCCTCAAATCAGTCAAAACAAGTAAAAATAATACGTTCTGTAAGTAAATAATAATATAATATTTTTTAGTTAGTACTTTATTTGAACCACAATTTTCCTATTTACCTAAATGATCGCTGGTTTCATTTTAGAAATGACAATTTATTACCAATACTATCAGTTTTTAAAGAAATAGGAAATTCTAAAATCATTTTATTTAAATATGGATCTTGTAGCACAACCAACCTAATATAATTTCTTCAAGAATTAAAATTATATTATGATTTTTTAATTTCTTACAAAGTTTTTGTTTTTAATTTTTAGTTTTCACTATAATCAATTTTTTTTTGGCATAGTTATAGTTTATTATAAATAAGTCCTTAATTAAAATGAATTTTTTTTAGAAAGCTGCAGCTACTTTAAAATCTGATCAGATAAATTTGATCCCAAAACTACCTACAGAAATTCAAGAATGTAATTTCACTGTTTTCGAAAACATAAATGGTAAATAGCACCATATCTCCTAATTTTATAATAAATATGAACATTGTATTATAATTTTTTAGATTCTGAACGGAGTGAAGAATGTATTGATTTTACAATGATGTGTGTTTTTTTTTTTTTTTTTCTGTGTCTGTCGACACGATTTGGGGCAGTAAAAATGCTTCGATTGCCTCATGTAGCAACTTTTCTGAAAGGAAAGTGAATCTATTTGGTACTTTGGGTGGTCAAAAGTAAAAAATTTACGGGAGTTTTTACGCAAAACCAGTTTTCGACATAATCAAATTTTTTATTTTGCTATAACTCAAAAACTAATCGATTTGTTGTGTATAAGTTATATAAAAACTTTAAATTGTAAAAGTTTTTTTTATTTTAAACAATATTTTGTTATTAATCATAACGATGTTTAATTTATTCTCGGATATAATTAAACATTTAAGTTATTTTAATAATTTTAGTTATTTTCTTTAGATTCTGAACGGAGTGAAGAATGTATTGATTTTACAATGATGTGTGTTTTTTTTTTTTTTTTTTTTTTTTTTTTTTTTTTTTTTTTTTTTATTTTTTTTGTGTCTGTCGACACGTTTTGGGGCAGTAAAAAATGCTTCGATTGCCTTATGTAGCAACTTTTCTGAAAGGAAGTGAATCTATTTGGTACTTTGGGGGGTCAAAAGTTAAAAATTTCCAATATTTTTTAAATGCGACGGGAAAAACCATAAAAAAATTTGGGAAAAACGGGAGTTTTTACGCAAAACCAGTTTTTGACATAATCAAATTTTTTATCTTGCTATAACTCAAAAACTGATCGATGTAAATACTTGAAATTTTCACCAAATGTTTAGATAAGCGTTCTCTATACACCATTAAATTTTCAAAGTATTTTGACTTTTATTAAGCTATTTATAGACAATTGAAATTTTCAATATTTTTAAGTATTTTTTTTTTAAATAACGATAAAATTTTTTTGGCTGCCTAGAAAATCTTTAAAATTTAATACAAGGTTTCTTATAAGTTGTTCCTTAACTGATAAAAAAAAATCTAAAATCGTAAGTCACAATTTTTTTTTATAAGTGCTCAAAGTTACAATTTATACGAAATATGTAAAAATCACGATAATTTGCAAGTTTTTTTGTAGTTAAAAATTCATAAAATTTTTTCTGTTCATACTTAAGGTTCAAAATTTTAACACGAGGTTATGTATAAGCTACTCTTCAAAAATCTTTAAAAAAATTTCTACCGGAATTAGAGGAAAAAAATTTATGACTGTTTGAAATTTAAATATTTACGAAATTGCATAAAATAGCGATTTATTCTCAAACGATTTTAAATATTTTTTATAATTCAAAAAGTATAAGTCGCAGATTTTTGAAATTTCTACCAGCTGTTAAGATTGGTATTTTCTTTATGTCATATTTTTTTCAAAATATTATATTGATTTTTAAGCCACTTATAGGCATTTAAAATATTCGATTTTTTTAAATTTTTTTTTTATAATCGGTGATAAAAAAAATTTGGCTCGTACAAAATACTTGAAAATTTAATAGAAGATTCCACAGAAGTAGTTCTTAAAGTCATTCAAAAATTATTAAAATCCATAGGCACAATTTTTTTTTATAAGCGTTTGAACATCGAATATTGACATAAAATTACATGTAAAATATAATATAATGTAGAATGTTCTAGACTGACAAATGATATCGGTTTTTTTAAAATTCCCTAACTCAAAAACGAAAAACCGCAACAACTTGAAATTATCATTAAATCTTTATATTGACGTTTTCTATACATGGTTAAAATTTCAAAGTATTTTGACATATTTTGACTTATTTATAGACAATTTAAATTTTCGGTTTTTCTAAATTTTTCGTTTAAAAATAAAATATACTTATATAATATTTATAAATAACATTGTATTATATTCTAGACTAACATATGAACTCCGTTCAGAATCGTTATTCGTATACAATGATATCTATCATTGCATTCAAATTTAACAAATCCATTATAATAATGACCTATCCTATAAGCGAGGTGCACTCCACCCCTAACTGTACAGCAGACGAGGCCCATCCGGTTCTTTTTTTTTTTTTTTTTTTTTTTGTGTCTGTCGACACGTTTTGGGGCAGTAAAAATGCTTCGATTGCCTTATGTAGCAACTTTTCTGAAAGGAAAGTGAATCTATTTGGTACTTTGGGGGGTCAAAAGTTAAAAATTTCCAATATTTTTTAAATGCGACGGGAAAAACCATAAAAAAATTTGGGAAAAACGGGAGTTTTTACGCAAAACCAGTTTTCGACATAATCAAATTTTTTATTTTGCTATAACTCAAAAACTAATCGATATACTTGAAATTTTCACCAAATGTTTAGATTAGCGTTCTCTATACACCATTAAATTTTCAAAGTATTTTGACTTTTATTGAGCTATTTATAGACAATTGAAATTTTCAATTTTTTTAAGTATTTTTTTTTAAAATAACGATAAAATTTTTTTGGCTGCCCAGAAAATCTTGAAAATTTAATACAAGGTTTCTTATAAGTTGTTCCTTAACTGATAAAAAAAAATCTAAAATCGTATTTCACAATTTTTTTTTATAAGTGCTCAAAGTTCCAATTTATACGAAATATGTAAAAATCACGATAATTTGCAAGTTATTTTGTAGATAAAAATTCATAAAATTTTTTCTGTTCATACTTAAGGTTCAAAATTTTAACACTAGGTTATCTATAAGCTACTCTTCAAAAATCTTTAAAAAAATTTCTACCGGAATTAGAGGAAAAAATTTTATGACTGTTTGAAATTTAAATATTTACGAAATTGCATAAAATAGCGATTTATTCTCAAACGATTTTAAATATTTTTTATAATTCAAAAAGTATAAGTCGCAGATTTTTTAAATTTCTACCAGCTGTTAAGATTGGTATTTCCTTTATGTCATATTTTTTTCAAAATATTATATTGATTTTTAAGCCACTTATAGGCATTTAAAATATTCGATTTTTTTACATTTTATTTTTATAATCGGTGATAAAAAAAATTTGGCTACTACAAAATACTTGAAAATTTAATCGAAGATTCCACAGTAGTTCTTAATGTCATTCAAAAATTATTAAAATCCATAGGCACAATTTTTTTTTATAAGCGTTTGAACATCGAATATTGACATAAAATTACATGTAAAATATAATATAATGTAGAATGTTCTAGACTGACAAACTATATCGCTGTATGCAACTGCCAACCCATCCTAATTGAAAAATATATTTATCGTTTCAAAATAAAATATACTTTTTACAATGTTTATAAATAACAATGTATTATATCCTAGACAAACATATGAACTCCGTTCAGAATCGTTATTCGTATACAATGATATCTATCATTGCATTCAAATTTAACAAATCCATTATAATAATGACCTATCCTATAAGCGAGGTGCACTCCACCCCTAACTGTACAGCAGAGCGAGGCCCATCCGGTTCTTTTTTAATTTTAATTTTTAAATAATTAAAATTTAGAGAAAAAAAGTGTTCGATTGATTTCAAATTTTTGTGGAAAAAAATTATTAATCAACAAATCATTTTCAATCGTATGGAAAAGAAAAAGATCAAAATATAAGGTATGTCAATTAAATTATAACTGTTTTTAATTTTAATTTTTAAATAATAAAAATTTTATGAAAAAAAGTGTTCAATTGATTTTTGTGAAAAAAAATTATTAATCAACAAATATGAATACTAAATTAGGACTGTTCGATTATTTTGATGGATTGTTTATTAGGATTATTTTTTTTTCCCCGTCGATTATTTTATAGTTTTTATAAAATTCGATTAATCGCTAAATAATCGAAATAATTGAATTGCAGTAGTTGCCGAGTGGGAAATACTATGCCATCAATGTAAAAATACTGAGACACTTATGCAAGTTATGGAAAAATCAACCGAGTTACAGAAACTTTTACATTGGGCAAACTGGTTATGTCGCCTTGCATTTACAGCTCCAGTAACTACAGCATCCAGTGAACAAACTTTTAGCAAATTAAAGTTGATCAAACATAGTTTGCGCTCTACAATAAGTTCAGATCGTTAAACTCATTAATGATTTTAAATTGTGAAAAAGACTTGACTGACAAAATTGACATAAATTGTGTTCTTAAAAAATGGTCTTCTACTAAACAAAGAAGAATTGAAATTTTAAAAATCCAAAAAAATTAAAACAATAAGTAAAGATTTTATATTTTTATGTTTATAATAATAATATTACTCATATGCTTTTTATTAAAATTAATATAAAATGTTCAAATAAAATATGTATAATTGTCTTTAACCTTTAACTTGATTATATCTTAAATTTGTAATACTTGGTTGACTTCTAGATAATCTATTTTAATGTTTCTATTTTTAGATTTTAACTCAAATTGTAATCGATTTGCATACAGCTAATGTTTGTAAATTAATCACTCCCCCTCACCCCTCATACGGTAATACAGTCGGCAAATTTTTGGATGCACCCCCCTAAGTATTTATCTTAAAACCGCCCCTGATTGTAAATCATGTGAAACGAATTTATCATTTACAATAATTAATTAATTTATCATGTTTTAAAAAAAATATGTATTTATATACAAATCCCAGCTCTAGTAATGAGTATACAAATCATAACGGGTACCCGAAATGTTGTAAATCGGGTAATACCCGTAAAACCCGGTTACCGGGGTATCAAGAGCACTAGTATAAAATTCGGTACATTGAGACTTTGTATATACTTGACAGTGAATTTTTAATTCGAAACCGTTTGTACTTTACAAATATAATTATACTCTAGGCTAAGCTTCTAATTATTTATTTATATATTATTATTATTTATTATATATATTTTTCTATGATTAATAATTCGTCCTAAAAATTATAATACAACAGAAAACTTTAAAACTATCGTTATCTCCTAAAAAATTGCCATCGAAGGCAACTAAATTGCCCTCTCCTAATCCAGCATTGATTAAAACTTATGCCATAAATTAAATCATGATGAAATAATTAATTAATAAATTTATTTTAAACAAAAATGCTGTTGATAAATTATACAATAGAGAATGCTGACTTAATATGTGTCGTATGAAATACTTTTTGTAAACTATTGTAGAATTATTAATTCAAATAATTTTTTATATTATATTTTAAAACCACATGGTATCTTATAATGGAAAATAAAAAAATAATTTTAACATACCTACCTATATACTTGTAATTAATAACTATTGTATTTATACAAAATTATAATGTAGGTGTTAAATCGTTCGTATTACAATATTGAATATTATTTTATTTTTTTTTTATTGACATTTAATGAATAATTACAATCTAAACTACATCTATATGTACATTTAGTAAATTGGAGAAATCTTATGATGGTGGGGTGCAGTGGGTAAGTAGGAGTTGGTATTGGGGAGAAGTATAAGTTTATATTAAAGTTATAGTAAGAGGCTATGTCCCCCGCTTTTGGTCATTAAGTTTCATAGACTAAAATATTCACTATTTACTGTAAATTATTTACTATTAACGATATACTTACAGATTGACATGTATATGTACTAATGAGTACATAGAAATTAGAAATACATAAATATATGAAAGTTTTAATTATTTCAGAAAACAGTTTAACTTTCTTACCACATTGCTAGGTTAGTATTCGTCTGAGTGACATTTTGACAAACTGTCTTCTTGAACGACTTGATCAGTTTCTTACTAATTTTTCTTCTAATTTTTTTACTGAATAAATGAAAGAAAGACATCTGACTGCCTTTCCATTTTTAATTTAATAAAATATTTTATTAGGACTATTAGGTATCGGTTATTTAAAAGAATTACGATTTAAATACAATAATTATAATAATTATTTTAACTTTTGTTGCTGTTATTATATAACTGATAATATACATTAGTTGGTGTTGCTTAAGGTTAGTAAAAATGGTCAAAAATTGACCTTATACATAATGAATCGTATTTAAAATAGTATTATTTGTCTCTATCAATAAAGACGGATAATTTATCCAATAGAATACTCTATGATTTAGCCGGTTAAAAATGATAAGATATTAACAATAGCCGTTAATTGTAAGTTTTTATTAATTTTATATTTTAACTATGATTATGTCCATGAATCCTTATATCTTAAAATCGTTTAAAGCCAATTGTTTATGGGAATTTAATAATGATTATTTTTAAAAAAAAAGGCTCTGGGGGATATATCCTCATATCCCTCCATTCATAATTACACGACTGGTAGGGCGATAAGAAGCTCACATTAGAGCTACTTCTACATTAATTTTAAATACCTAATAGATACCTCTAAGCCCCTCAAAATCGCCTACATATGCCTATGATCAGCTATATTATATAATATTTCCTTTAAAATGACCCGACCATAAAGAAATGCTGGATCTACCCTTGGTGAAGAGTTTATAATAATATTATTATATTTTTGTAGTTTTAAACATTTTTTTATTACAATATGACAAACATGATAAATTATAGACATTTTCTTGCCAGTAATTTATAGACTCTGAAATAATGCTGAAAACGCAAAAAAATGAAAACGCAATTCTACAGCGGAACATACGAGTATAAATGATAGGAAACCGAATATTGATATAATAAACAATATTTATTTGATTAGTGCCGCGAAAAGTTTTAAAATACCATGAGTAATGTTTTTGGACTTTAGCCAATTATTGGTCTTAAATATAATGCGATGACGTTATAATGGCTAATGTTCGTTGATGCATAATATTAATTTTTGAAGAAAAAAAATGTATAAAAATAATAATAAAAAAGAACCGGATGGGCCTCATTCTGCTGTACAGTTGGGGGTGGAGTGCACCTCGTTTATAGGATAGGTCATTATTACAATGGATTTGTTAAATTTGAATGCAATGATAGATATCATTGTATACGAATAACGATTCTGAACGGAGTTAATATGTTTGTCTAAGATATAATACATTGTTATTTATAAATATTGTAAAAAGTATATTTTATTTTGAAACGATAAAAATATTTTTCATTTAGGATGGGTTGGCAGTTGCATACAGCGATATAGTTTGTCAGTCTAGAACATTCTACATTATATTATATTTTACATGTAATTTTATGTCAATATTCGCTGTTCAAACGCTTATAAAAAAAAATTGTGCCTATGGATTTTAATAATTTTTGAATGACATTAAGAACTACTTCTGTGGAATCTTCTATTAAATTTTCAAGTATTTTGTACGAGCCAAATTATTTATCGCCGATTATAAAAATAAAATGTAAAAAAATCGAATATTTTAAATGCCTATAAGTGGCTTAAAAATCAAAATAATATTTCGAAAAAAATATGACATAAAGGAAATACCAATCTTAACAGCTGGTAGAAATTTAAAAAATCTGCGACTTATACTTTTTGAATTATAACAAATATTTAAAATCGTTTGAGAATAAATCGCTATTTTATGCAATTAAGGGCTTATAAAAAAAATTTGAGTGAACCGATATTTTTTAGTTACGATAAGTTTAACTTATTATAAACTTTGTATTAATTTTTCAAGAGTTTTCGATCAACCAATTAAATTTTATAGATGTTTAAAAACAAAAATTTTAGAAAAATCGAAAATTTAAATTGTCTATAAATAAGTCAAAATATGTCAAAATATGTCAAAATACTTTGAAAACTAAACCATGTATAGAAAACGTCAATATAAAGATTTGGTGAAAATTTCAAGTTGTGATGGTTTTTCGTTTTTGAGTTAGAGCATTTTAAAAAAATGTAATTTGTAAAAATGTGATTTTGCCTAAAATTTCCCGTTTTTTCGTAATTTTTTTATCGTTTTTTTCGATTTTTTTAAAAAGTATTGAAAAGTTGGATTTTTGACTAGCCAAAGTACCATCTACATTCACTTTCTTTTCAGAAAAGTTGCTGCTTAAGCAAATTGAAGCATTTTTACTGCCAAAAAAGGTGTCGTCAGACACAAAAAAAAAAAAATAAAAAAATAAAAAAAATAAATAAAAAAATAAAAAAATAAAAAAACACACATCATTGTAAAACCAATATATTCCATCCCTCCGTTCAGAATCTAAAATATTAGTTTCAAATTTGCAATAAGTTTTATGCAGATTCTTACATGTATTTTCATCAAACCATGTTTTGTAACCACATTTTGTTAGATTCTAGTGTCTTGCCAATATAATATCACCAATGCAACAATATAATATATTATATAGCTAGATACATCGTATGCTATATATGTTTCAGATTTTTATAACCTTTTGAGTCTCTGTATCAGGCGCGGCTTCAGAGACTACAAAGGGTGGGGCCATTTTTTTCAGCCATCACTAAATTGCCAAGGGGACTTAAGGTCGATTCGCACTATACGGAACGTCAACGTCACGTCACCGATCGGCAACGTCACGTCAAAATATCTTACTATGTATTTATACCGCAATGTTCACATACACCGGCAACATTACGTAACGTCAACGTCACGGAACGGCTACGTTTATTGAAAACTATATTTTGACGTGACGTAACCGGTCCGTTCTTGTCCTTACGGATAGTATGAATGTCAACACGGAACGTTTCCGTCAACAATTTAAATAAACTATATTTTGAATGTGTAAGCTCGTTAACTAAAAATTATAATTTTTGAATATTTAAATACAAAAATATAGACATATAAAGTAAGTAAACAATATTTATTTAATTCTCCAATTTACAGTAGAAAATGAAATAACATTAATCATTCGATTAATTAAATAACATATTAATAGTTTAAACATTAAATAGTCATGAACGATGAGATGTTGATTGAGGAAGTACGCCAATATCAAGAACTGTATGATATGACGCATAAAAAATATAGCGACAACATTCACAAAGATAATATCTGGAGAAAAATTGGTAGTGAATTGAAAACAACAGGTACCTAGATATAAACTTAATTTAACTAATATTACTTATTATTAGGTACTTAATATTACTTTTACAACTTTTATTTTTTAATTTTACATAAACTTATCTCTCTGCCATGGTAATGATCCATTTTCAGAGTTAAAAAAAGTTTTATAGGTTTCACGCACATTAAAAGCAGTAGTGAGGGCATTTCCACCTTGTCTATGTATACGTCCCCAATTAGGTTCACATTCTGGTGGGTCTAAATGTTGGGTAATTAAAATATTATCTTTGATATAATTATGCAAAATACAAGTAGTTAATATAATATTGTCAACATTTTCGGGTAAAGATTTTATACTTCTAAAAAAGATTCGAAATTTTTGCACCAAGTTTCCGAATGCGTTTTCGGATACGCGCCTAGCTCTTGACAATCTATAATTGAATACTTGTTTCTGTATATCACCATTAATTACAGAACCAGGATAAGGTCTTAATAGATAGGTTTTTAGGGGAAATGCCGCATCCGCCACAATGACATATGGCACTGGACATTGAGTTCCGGGAAGATTTTTATCTTTTGGAACATGTAGTTTATTTTGTTCCAACGCTTTTCCTAAATTTGAATTGGCAAATATTCCACCATCACTATTCTTACCGTAGGATCCTACATCTACAGCAATGAATTTATAATTTGCGTCAACCAAAGCTAACAAAGTAATAGAAAAAGTTTTCTTATAATTGAAATATTGGGAACCACTGTTCGGAGGAGCAAAAATTTCCACGTGTTTCCCATCTAATGCTCCTAAGCAATTAGGAAAGTTCCACATTTTCCAGAAGTCATCAGCAATTTTTTCCCAATCTTTTTCCTTTGGTTGCGGCATCACTTCAGCTAACAATTCGTCTACTATAGCTTTGCATACTTCTTTAACAATGTAATGAACAGTCGAATGCCCCAGCCGATAACTGAATGATATAGTTTGAAACGAATCACCAGTCGCTAAAAACCTAAATAATTAATTTTACATAACTGTTAAACTGTTCGGACAATATAATAAATTTAAATTTAAATTAACAAAAATGTTTTAATTTATAAGTTATTTTTATTCAAGTAATTACCAAACATGCGTTAAAAGTATTAAACCGTATACGAATAACCAAAATATTAGATTCTGAGCAGAGCGATTTATCTTGAATCGTTTTTATTATTTTGTTATAATTCAAAGACGAATAACCGTAGATAAAGTAAGTAGATATAGTAACCTACCTGCAGTTTTTACCAAATGTTTATATTACGATTTTCTATTCATAATTAAATATTCAAAATATTTCGACACGTTTTGAGCTATTTATATATACATTTTAAATACAAATTTTAGATTCTGAGTGAAACGAATGTTATATAAATGAATGTATTGATTTCACAATGATGTGTGTTTTTTTTATTTTTAAATTTTAAATTTTAAATTTTAAATTTTTTTATTTTTGTGTCTGTCATCACGTTTTAGGACAGTAAAAATGCTTAGATTTTCTTCAACAGTATCTCTTATGATAGGAAAGTGAATCTAGTTGGTGCTTCAGGAGGTCAACTTACATCCACTTACCAACCTTTTTTTTCTATAATATTGTCAATAACAAATTTTTTGTTTGCCAAAAGTCTTTGAAAATTAAATACAAGGTGCTTCGTAAAATTTTATAATCACAGTTTAAAAAAAATAGAGATACATAGGCACGATTTTTTTTAAAAATGTATACATTTTTTAGTTTCTATAGCTAAGGATTGAAACTTTAAAACACTTTTTGTTATAACCAAATTTTATATTTTTAATAGGCCCAGCGTGCAAGAATAGATGGATCTCATTACGTGACCAGCTGAGAAAAGCAATGAGAAAAAATATTACAAAAAGTGGACAAGCCGCTGAACTTAAAAAGAAGTGGAAGTATGAAGATTCAATGTCATTTGTAATTCCATTTTTTGAAGAAAGAGAAACACAAACTAACATAGCAGAACCTGATAGCTTGAGTGACGGATCGAATGATGAACACGAAGGTATGGAGAGCGTTGTTATTTCTGGGGATACTTCAGAACAAAATTCTAATAACAACATAAATCAGAAATCTACAGCATCTCCAAAAAAAAGTTCATCTAGGTATTTGCTAAACAAAAGAAAATTTGAAAAAACAGAGACAGCTTCATCTGTACTAATGAAATATTTAGTAGAAAGTGATGAGCAAGAAACAAAAGCCACTGCTAAATGTTGTGTTTAATTGTCATTTATATTTTCATTTTCGTGCGATGTATAGCGGTGCGTTGCGTATCCGCGGCTGTCGTTGGCGGCGGTGATAAGCCTCCGTGTGCGACCGGTCGGGGTACGTAATCGTATTGTTATCGTCGTACGAAAATGTATTCGTTATTCCATGTTTTTCAAATATTGTCGGTTATGTTTTCGGAAAAAGTTAAAGTCATGTGCTCAGTGCCACAAGTTTCATTAAGTTCGTGTGTTTTTCAGTTTTGTGTGGTGGCACTGAGACACTTATCTTCATTTTGTGGTGTCCGGCGGCATAGCCTTCGTGGTGAATGTCGTCGGCACCGTCGCTCTCTTGTCTTTTCGTTTTCGTGGTGTGCACATCAATTCAAGTTCGTGTTCCCGTGTCTGCAGTCATTTTCTTGTGAAACCACGTTGTCGTCGCTCTTCGTTTTGTGAATCGGCCGTCTGGTAAAGTATCGTTCGAGGCAATCGGATATTGTCCAGCGATTTAATATTTATTGTTTTTTAGTTTTACCAGCGGTCGCATTGTGAATAACGTGGTTTTGTCTTTCGTGTCATCATTCGGGCTGCAGAACGGTTTTTGTCTTCGTTGGTGACTGTGCTTTGTTGGTCGCACGCACTAGTCGCTGTGACTTATTTTTTATTATACACTGCGGTGTGCCGTCGTAGGCATTTGTCAAGTCACAGCACTGGTGCGGTCGCGTTGGGATGAAATCCGCCATCAATCACAGTCACATGTGAGTATTGGTCGACCATATTTGTTCTTGTGTAAAGGCCGACGGGCCTAGCCACCAAAGGCTTATTTATTCAATCGTATATTTATTATAATTGGCTGTGCCGTATTGGGCAGCATTCATTTATTCATTTATTAGCATTTATTTATTTATTTATTAGCATTTATTAGCATTCATTTATTAGCTTGCATTTATTAGCATTTATTTATTTATTTATTTATTAGTATTTATTAGCATTTATTTATTATTATTGGCTGTGCCGTGTGGGCGGTATTTTAATTTATTATTATAATATATTTATTTATTTATTTACTAATTGGTTTTTATTTTTATTTTTCTTTTTATTTAATTATTTATTTGTAACTGGCGAACAAGCCTGCCTGCTATTATTGTAGGCACTTGCAGCGCCAACATTTTTGATTTTTCGCGAAAGGCAATGCGAATGCTAATATAATTAAAAATTCACGTTTTGACAAAATATATATTTTTTTTTAATGCTCTAACTCAAAAACGAAAAACTGCAAATCTTTGGAATTTTCACTAAATCTTTATATTGGTTTTTTCTATAAATGGTTAAATTTTCAAAGTTTTTTGACTTATTTTGACTTATTTATAGACAATTTAAATTTTCGATTTCTGTAAGTTTTTTTTTTTTTAAATATTTATAAAATTTATTTGGCTGTTTATTTTATAAAATCAATTAGTTTTACAATCAGTGTTGGGAATAGATAACTAATAATTTATCTAGATAAAGATAAAGATGACTATACTAATTCTTATCTAGATACAGATAAAGATAGTTATACTAAATTTCATCTAGATAAAGATAAAAATAAGTACAATTTTATCTAGATAAATATTAGATAATTTCATGTTTGATTTTGAAAATATTCAGGATACTACAGCCTACAGATATTAGGTAAAAAATTCATAATTAAAAACATTTTAAAATAAATATCATTTTTTAAACTCATTTCAAACATTAATAAACATAAAATAGAAAATAACTTTTTTTTGAAATAAACTTCATAAGAAGATTGTCATCTTGTCAGTTATTATCTGTGTCATAGGTATATGATGTACAGAAAAATGTAAAAAAGAAAATATAGAAACATTTTAAATTTTCAAATTTTATTTTTATTCTATTTAAATAAATTATCTAGATTGGTACTGATAGATAACAAGATTTTTATCTAGATGAAGATAAAGATAATTGAGTATAAATTTATCTAGATAAGATAAAATATAAATAATTTTTATTTAGATAACTTATCTAGATACATTTATCTAGATATTTCCCAACACTGTTTACAATAATGTGTGTGTTTTTTTTTTTTGTGTCGAAAAAATCAAAATACTGCAAACCCTTGGAATTTTCACTAAATCTTTATATTGGTTTTTTCTATAAATGGTTAAATTTTCAAAGTTTTTTGACTTATTTTGACCTATTTATAGACAATTTTAATTTTCAATTTCTGTAAGTTTTTTTTAAAATATCTATAAAATTTATTTGGCTGTCCGAAAACTCTTGAAAATTTGATACAAGTTTTATTCTAGGTTATACTTATCGTAACTAAAAAATATCGGAAATCGTTTCACTCAAATTTTTTTTATAAGTCCATAAAAGTTCAATTTTGTATAAAATATGTTAAAATCGCAATAATTTACAAATTATTTTGTAGTTGAAAATTCATAAAATTTTTTCTGTTTATACATAAGGTTCAAAATTTTAACACTATATTATCTATAAGCTACTCTTAAAATGTCTAAAAAAAAAAATTTTCCCGGACTAAAAGGAAAAAACGTTATGACCGTTTGAAATTTAAATTTTTATGAAATTGCATAAAATAGCGATTTATCCTCAAACGATTTTTAATATTTGTTATAATTCAAAAAGTATAAGTCGCAGAAACTTGAAATTTTTACCTATTAAACTATTAAGATTGGCATTTGCTTTATGTCATATTTTTGTCAAAATATTATAATGATTTTTAAGCTACTTATAAGCATTTTAAATATTCTATTTTTTTACATTTTTTTTTTTTTTACAATCAATGATAAAAAACACTTGGCTGGTACAAAATATTTGAAAATTTAATAGAAGATTCCACTGAACTTTTTCTTATTGTCATTCAAAAATTATTGAAATCCATAGGCACAATTTTTTTTTTATAAGCGTTCGAACAGCGAATATTGACATACAATTACATGTAAAACTTAATATAAAGGTGGCCACACACTACGGTTTTATTTGTTCGTGTACAGTGTACGGTGTAATTCGCACATTTTTAGTTCGTACACCGATGAACAACACACACTATCCATATTAAATCATTGTACAGTGTTCGAACAACACGGACTGTTTTTTAAAAACGAATACTGAACACTGAAATCGACCACACATTACATTATTGTCAACGTCTTTGTCGTATTTATTAATCACATATAAATATATTATGGCTCCTGTTTCGCGCACCGTAAATTTAGCTTTAGCAGTTACTACCGTGGCATTAGTCCTTAAAACTAAAGGTAAAAAACAAAATAGAAATTGGACTAAAGATTGGCTACTGAAAAGATCGCAATATTCGCATGTAAATTTATTAAGCGTATGACGGTTCCATCCTGAACACTGGCACAATTATTTAAGGATGGACGAAGAAACCTACTTTGAATTACTTCAGTTAGTTTAGTTCTTGTTCTGTAATATTTTATTTATATATTTAAAAATTAAAATGTTTAAATTATTTTAAAAATATTTAAAACTGTACGGTGTTAGTTCGAACACCGTATATGGACACACACCTTCGGTTTTCATAATTTCGTACACCGAACATGGACAAAAAATCAAAACCCACAGTTTTTATTCCGTTTCCGTGTACGGTGTTTTTCATCCGTTTTATTGCCCACACACTGTCGGTGTACGTTGTTCGAACTACACCGTACACCGTACACGGACAAATAAACCGTAGTATGTTGCCACCTTAATATAAAATATTCTAGACTGACAAATCATATCGGTTTTTGGAATTTGTTCTTACTCAAAAACCCACTTCATTCGCGACAGTTGTTCACAACGCACGCGTTTTAATGCTGTCCCCAGTTTGTGTTCTATATTTGTATTCTTACTCTGTAATAAAAACACCTACGGAACCGTACTTGGTATCAAAAAAATCAGAAAGCTGACCTGAACATTTCCATCACCACATTGAATTCTATTCAAACCACTTAACTCAGAAGTATTAAAAAAATTGGTATTTATAATTGTTAATTAAATAATAAAATCGAGTTAAAACTTATTCTTGACTTCAAGCTCCCTGGCTATCTGCCGGCGGAAGCCTATTAATCCAATTAAACTGATTAATCTGGCTCACGAAAAGTGGCGGCTGGTCGCCGCCGTACCCCGAACCTCACCCACCGTGTAGACAGTGGTTCTCATTCTACATTCTACTTGCGATCCGGAACGGCGGCGGCGCAGCACGAGCTATTGGCGCTATTGTTCATTTTCAAACGTTAGGTATCCCTATGTACCACATTCCTCCTTTAAATGTTTTAAACCTGTATAATATAAAGGGACAGATGGTCATAGAGGGTAGCATGTATGGTATGTTTAGTTGTATCCACATCTGCTTGTGACATTGGGTTTCTTTACATTATATTGTGTTCAGTGTTGCTGTGTACACGTCTGTTTACTGTCCTAATACGTAAATTATATTCGTTTTTTAAAAACCTAGTGTTTAGTATATTCGTAATTTTTTTTTTACATTAAAATGTCGTTTAAAGACACAGATCTACACAGCCAAAGTAAAAAAAATAGTGTATAGTGTTTATTTATTTATTTTTGAAAAAACTATCGGAATCTAAAGAACCTTGATGCAAATGTTTTTCGAAAAACGCAAGACATTACTGCTGAGGCTTGCGGAATATCGAAACGCACCATTCAGCGTATTTGCTCGAAGTGAAGAAAACTGATGAATTACCTGAGGCAGGCCCTTCTTTTTCATCTCCACGTAAATATACAAGCGGGCAAAGTATGTCTCAGAGTTGGATGATTTCGACAGTGATGTGGTTAGGAGGACAGTCCATGAATTTTACGATAGGCGTGAGTATCCTACATCACAATTTGTATGCGCGAATACCCGACTTTGTAATTAACTAACTAGTTTAATTTGCCGGGGATAGACTCGCATATAATAGCGCCGGATATGTATCAAAATAATTTTGCTATGTATATAAAATAAAAGACATACAAGCTAAACTAGTGGACTGTATAAAAAAATATTTTGTATTGCCAAAATTCTTAGGTTATTGAACAAACTTAATGACTTAATAATAGTGTTAGTAGCTTAATACTAAACAAAAAAACACAGGTACATATATGTATATATATATATATATGGAAAAGAGATAATAATAATAATATATAAGTATATATATATATATAAGCTAAAAATACATAAATATAAACAAAAGAAAACTTATCCAAAAAAATGAGCAGCCCCGACTTGGAACCAGCGAACTATGGATTGATGATGGGAACAACGGCTACGACGATGGTGCGAAGTACCGAATACGCACGTCACGTATTATTTTAATAAAAGTACAATGTCAATAAGTGACGATCAGTACTACTAATAAAAATATGGTTGCGTCCATGTATCGTAGACCGTAAGGTAAAGCTAACGACCTATACGTAAGACACGACGTTGTGAGTTGCCAAAACAGTGGCGCACTACACAATATATAGCGATGGTATAAAATAAAATAACATTCACAAAACACGCACAAAATCAACAAATGTGAACAACAACACGGATTTGTCAACGGACGAACAAACCGGACGTACAACGGACATGGCGTATGTGTTTGTGTCGGGAACTGCGCAGTAGTCATGGACCAAAAAATAATCCAGTTTCGTCCTGTCACGTGATGACGCATCGATGTCGGTATTAACGGTTGTCGCACGTGTTGCATGTCGTTCATGTCGCACCGACCAGATGGCATATCGTGATATGTTTTTTCGAACATTACTCCCCCCTTTGAAACCAAAGGTTTCAAAGTTCGATATTGTCAGCTACATTTTTTTAACTTGATAAAAATAACAAAATATATTACAATGTAAAATTAACATATCGTACTAATAACTATAAGAAAATTGGCAATATATATAATTTAAGAAGTAATATTAAGAAAGAGGCAATTTAACTAGCTTTACTACTGGTCTCTTAAGGATACCATCTGCTGTTCGAACCGTCACTACACGAATTATATTATCTGCACCTGGGTGTGTTTCGATTATCCGTCCGAGCTGTGGAAAACTTCAAACGACCACCAACTCGAATTATCCCATTAGCATCTACAAATGGGGCTAACTGGGCTAAACTACTAGGGGTTATGATTGTTTCAGGATTCATTATATTTCTTGCTAATTGTGGCCAATGTGAACTTTGAGTTATTTGGATACATTTATTCAAAATCTTGTCTAATTCATGGCAACTTATAGGACCGTTAATGATAGGCTGCTTACGAGTTTTTTGTATGAAACGGTAACAATAAGATAAAACACGCTGCATTTTGAGTAATGAAGAAAACCGTTGTAATACATTCTCGGAATTATACAATTGGTGTACATGTGAAACACATTCTGAGATTTCCTTACCTTCAGGCAGTTGATGTGTGGGCGGTAATTTTGCTTCCAATAATGTAAGCACAGGCCATTGGCGTTCAGGTAGATGTAGGAAATTGGGTCCATGTATATGTAATGGTTGTGATGTCAACTCTTTTGGTAGCATTCCTCTGGACGCAGGATCCGCAGGATTGTCACCTGATCGCACATGAGCCCACTCGCAAGTTGGAATCAAACTCCGAATTTTTGCAATTCTATTTGTGACAAATACTTTAAATTGTTTTTGATCTTCTGTCAGCCATGCCAAGACGATGGTGGAATCTGTCCAAGCTCGGACTCGATTAATTTTAACAATATTCTTAAGAACCTCTAGCTGATGAGAAATTAATTGCGAAAGTAGGAGTGCAGCACACAATTCCAAGCGTGGGATAGTTAATGTATTGTCAGCAGTCAAACATTTAAGTGGAGCAACCTTGCTTTTACAGGCAATGAAGTGAACTCTGACGATGTTTTTCACGTTGACAAGTCGTAAATAGACCACCGCTGCATATCCTTTCTGGGAAGCATCGGCGAATCCTAACAACTGTACGTCCTTCACATTACAAACATCAATATGACGAGGTAAAACCAAATCTGACAAAGATGGTAGCTCATTGATAAAATTTGTCCACTTATTAACTATCGGACTTGGAGGTGGCGTATCCCAATCAAGCTTTTGCAACCATAGTTCTTGGATGACACATTTAGCCCAAAAAATTGTTGGTCCGAGTGTACCAATTGGGTCATACAATCGCGCAATGGTTGATAAAATTGATCGTTTTGTTACAACATCCTTTTCTGATCTTGTTTGATATCCAAAAATATCTAAATCAGTATTCCAATAAAGACCCAAAATCTTGATAGAATCATTAGCTTCAAATATTGGATTGATTGCGCGATCTTCTATATCTATAGCTTCCAGAACAGCTTGACAGTTGCTTGCCCACTTTTTAAGATTAAAATTACCTCGACGAAGTAGTGCCACAATCTCACGTTTTAATTGAAGTATTTCTTTGATACTATTCGCCCCAGCAATAATATCGTCGACGTAAGTGCATGTTGTTAATATATTTTTCGCTAGTGGATACGAATCACCCTCCTCTTCGTTTAGTTGGTGAAGACATCGTATAGCTAAAAAAGGGGCTGGACTCATACCATAAGTAAGAGTACATAATTGAAACTCTTGGACTTCTTCGTTTGGTGAATTTCGCCACAGTATATGCTGATAAACACAGTCATCCTCTCGAACATTGATCTGTCGGTACATCTTTTCGATGTCTGCAATGAACAGAAACCTGTGAAATCTACTCTGCAAAAGGATATCACTTATTTCCAGCTGTAGTTTGGGACCAGTTATTAAACAATCATTGAGAGAATATCCTGTTGACGATCTTGCCGATGCATCAAAAACTACCCGAATCTTAAGGTTACCCTTGTTTCGCTTAATAACTGGATGGTGTGGGATAAAGTAGTGTCCTGAACTGACGGCAGGTCGCATGTGACCAAGAGACAAATATTCATTCATGAACTCTCGGTAAGCTGAATATAATTCTGGGTCCTTTATCAAACGACGTTCTAAATTATAGAGTCGATTTAAGGCCATTGTTCGTGATGAACCAATACCAATGGCTGTAGAATCGTGAGAGCTTTCGAATATTCGTGAACGGAACGGAAGGGCAACACAAAATCTTCCTGTCGAATTTCGGGTGACTGTTTTCCGGAACCATTCTTCAACCAATTCATCTTCCGTTGTCGGTGTACTTGGTACATGTGGTTCTTCTACTTTCCAAAACTGTTGCAGAAGTCCTTCAATAGATGGTGACTTTGTTATGGAAAGTGAAACTACTGATGACAACGTTGACTTATTTAATGCACCACCGATCACCCAACCAAGAGATGTACTCATTGCTGACGGCAATCCTGGGCTATGAATGACATCTGTCTTAGCCGATAATATCAACGGGTATAAATCATTTCCAATTAACATGTCAATCGGACCAGGAACGTCAAATTCTGGATCCGCCAAGACCAGGTGGCGATAGCGTTCACGAACAGAAGTAGGTAACTTGTCGCATGGCATGTACTTCGTAATTTGCGAAAGTACGATAATATCGGAAGCAACAAATTGTGGTTCTTTAGTCTGAAGGGGGACAAATGTACAATGTGTGATACCCTTAATATTTGTTACTGGTTGTTGAGACAGTCCAGATACATTCGTGCGAGTTTTACTTTTCTGCAAACCGAGTCGAGAAACACATGCGGAAGTGATAACAGAAACTTGTGATCCTCCGTCTAATAAAATGCGAACATTTTGTAACTGTCCTGTATCGTCAAAGACACGCACGACAGCTGTTCCCAAAACGACAGTCTTGTCTGTACATGCAGTACCGGCAAACTTTGATAAACCAGCAGAAGGTTGTGACTCGTCAGAAAGCGGCTGTGCTTTATCCACACGTTCTTGGCTAAACTCTTTTGAAGGGACTTTGTCATTATCCATATGCAATAGTGTATGGTGTTTATTTTGACAAGATTTACATTTAAAATTCGAAGAACACATATTCATCGAATGCCCTGGCTTCAAACAGCAAAAACACAAACCGTTGTTACTAACAAACTTCCGTCGCAATTCCACCGAATTTTTCTTAAACAAAAAACACCGATAAAGTGGATGTTCATGTTGACAAAACAAACATTTTGACTTGGGTGACATAGGCGACACCGTAGTTGAAGTCAAAGAGGACTTCATGGGTGCAAGACCCCTGCCCTTCTTTGGTATATTTTTCAACGCAACTTCTAATTTGTCACTATTATGGCCGATATTTTCTAATATTCTACATCTCTGAGAAATAAAATCTAATAAGCTGTCTAGACTCGGTATTTCGGATTGTGGAATACTAGCTTCAAATAAACGACGTGTCTCAGTATCCAATACACGAGAACCAATATAAAAAAGTAAAAAACTGGAAATATCCTCAATACCGAGTGTTTTTATAGCTGTGACATTTTCGCGAAAGGTATGGACAAATGATGACAAAGATGAAACAGATTCCTTCTTTAGAGGGGTAAAGGCAAATAGTTTATCAACATGCGCGGTAGCTAATAACCGACGGTTTTCAAAGCATTTTTTTAATTCACCCCAAGCAATTGCATAATTATTTGCACTCAACGGAACGGCTTTGACAATGGTAAGCGCTGGGCCCGCTAAGCAAGATATTAAATAGTGATAGCGCTCAATATCTGATATCGCGTTGTTATGATGTATAAGTGATTCAAACATATCACGGAAGGAACACCATTCGATAACATTGCCATCAAATTTAGGGAGTTCAATTTTTGGTAAGTTGACCGTATGATACGACTGAATACCTCCAACATTAAGTGCACGATTTTCATCTTGATGTGAATAATTCATTTGTAACTGGTTCTCAACCGATCGTATATCTCCACACATAGCTTCCATAGCGTCTGCAACTATAGCGTCAACACTCTCAAACTCTACCTCTAAATTCAAATCCACTAATATAGTAAGGATCTCTTGCTGAAATTGTTCGAATTGAGAAATGTATTTTTCGAGTGTAGCCACACGTGCCTTGAAAATTTGTTGTTTTTCAACGTCTGTTTTACATTCCTTTGCCAAACTATCGAGATTTCGAATCGACCGTAGTACACCATCACGTGCCGAACGTGCTCGAATCAGAGACTTAGAAGAATTAAAAGATTCATCGTCCTTCTTATTTTTAGGGCGACCCATTGTTGAACGATATAACAAAAGACACAAATCAAAAAACGAAAAATAAAAATAAAATAAAATGAAACAGATACGATATCCGGCTCGAAGGACCAAAATGTATGCGCGAATACCCGACTTTGTAATTAACTAACTAGTTTAATTTGCCGGGGATAGACTCGCATATAATAGCGCCGGATATGTATCAAAATAATTTTGCTATGTATATAAAATAAAAGACATACAAGCTAAACTAGTGGACTGTATAAAAAATATTTTGTATTGCCAAAATTCTTAGGTTATTGAACAAAACTTAATGACTTAATAATAGTGTTAGTAGCTTAATACTAAACAAAAAAACACAGGTACATATATGTATATATATATATATATATGGAAAAGAGATAATAATAATAATATATAAGTATATATATATATATAAGCTAAAAATACATAAATATAAACAAAAGAAAACTTATCCAAAAAAATGAGCAGCCGACTTGGAACCAGCGAACTATGGATTGATGATGGGAACAACGGCTACGACGATGGTGCGAAGTACCGAATACGCACGTCACGTATTATTTTAATAAAAGTACAATGTCAATAAGTGACGATCAGTACTACTAATAAAAATATGGTTGCGTCCATGTATCGTAGACCGTAAGGTAAAGCTAACGACCTATACGGTAATACACGACGTTGTGAGTTGCCAAAACAGTGGCGCACTACACAATATATAGCGATGGTATAAAATAAAATAACATTCACAAAACACGCACAAAATCAACAAATGTGAACAACAACACGGATTTGTCAACGGACGAACAAACCGGACGTACAACGGACATGGCGTATGTGTTTGTGTCGGGAACTGCGCAGTAGTCATGGACCAAAAAATAATCCAGTTTCGTCCTGTCACGTGATGACGCATCGATGTCGGTATTAACGGTTGTCGCACGTGTTGCATGTCGTTCATGTCGCACCGACCAGATGGCATATCGTGATATGTTTTTTCGAACACAATTAATACTTAATGCCGTTAAGAGCAAAATTAATTACTCAGGAAGTCTGAGTTCAATTAAAAGACTACTTAGGAATTTAAAATTTTCTTACAAAAAATGCAGTGACGGTCGTTAATTTTTGATGGAGTGTAACGATATAGTTGCGCTCAGATGTAAGTTTTTAAGACAAATTTGCACAATGCGCCAAAATAAAGATTCTCGGCCCATTGTGTATCTGGATAAAACATGGGTGAATCAAAATCATTCTAGGAGCATTGCATGATGACATGGTGGGTCCGAAAATCCCTACTGGAAAAGGTGGACGTCTAATAGTTGTTCATGCATATGGGTTCATTCAGAATTCAAAATTGGTTTTCTGCAGTAATACTGGCAGTTCTACGGATTACCACAGCCAAATGAATTCTGAAGTATTCAAATCTTGGTTCACCTAAATGTTGAACAGCCTTGAAGAACCGTCAGTAATTGTAATGGATTGTGCGATAAACACACAATGAATAATGTAACGCAAGCCAATAAAAATAAACCAAAAAAATCAACAAATTTCCTCAAATCGTAATCAAAGTATCTCAAGCGATGTTTTCGAAAACCAGCCGGAAAACCCAAATAAACGTAATCTCTCATCAGACGAACCACCTATATCAAAAAAGAATAAACCTCTATTTGTAACTTCGAATAGATACGCATATCTTGACGTAGACGACGATAGAGATATCACAAACGAATACGCTGACCTAACCGTTATCAATGAGGAAACTAAAACTCCGTCACCGCCACCTATAATAGTCAATGGAACAATTTATTTTTTTAGTCTTCGCTCAAATTTAATTAACTTAATCGGCTCAGAAAACATTTTATTTAAATCGTCTACTAACAATTTAATAATTTTAACAAAAAATGCTGACTCGTATAGAGCGGTTATTAAATTTCTAAATGAAAACGGTGCCGAGTATCATACCTATCAACTACGTGAAAACAAGTCGTTTCGCATAGTTATCCGAAATATCCATCCCTCTACACCGACAAACGAAATAGGAATTGTAATCCAAGAAATCGGCTTCGCAGTATGACAAGTAGTTAACGTTCGACACAAAATAACTAAACTCGCTTTACTGATATTTTTTGTTGATCTCGAACCCGCGGAGGTTAACAAAGACATATTTCACGTGACATCCATTCTTCACACGAAAATTAAAATAGAAGAACCGCATAAATTCCGTGAACTCGTACATTGTTTTAATTGCCAAAAGTATGGTCATTCTAAAACCTATTGCTCCCACCCACCTCGCTGCGTTGGCTGTGCTGCAAATCATCCGTCTTCTTCGTGTAACAAAACTAAAGATCAACCACCAATATGCGCCCTGTGTGGTGGAAATAGGGTTGCCAACCGTCCCGCGCGAGGTGGGACGACCCGTTTCCAGGGCTCAAATAATGCGTCCCTCGATGTGTATCCGGGGGACGCTAATCGTCCCGCTTTTGGTAAACCTATTATATTCTTATTTTATATAAGCCTTACATTCTTATTGTGCGCATTTAAAACTATTTTCCATCTGAAATTCCGACCGAGTCGATTGCACGCACCGGTTTTATCTTAAATTGTTAGTATTTATAGATTCAGTTCTGTATTTTCACAGAATATTTATATAGAACACTTATCGAAATGACAAAAAAATCAATATTGATATAAAATCGTTTTTCTCTTGTTTCTGTATATTTGTAAGCATGTCACGCTTTTTTTTGTCTAGTCCCGCATATAAATATCTGGTTTCCTGCTTATCTGTAAATAAGAGTTGGCAACCCTAGGTGGAAACCACCCGGCAAACTACCGTGGATGCACTGTACATAAAGATCTTCAAAAATTACACAGTGGTTCTAAGACTACAGTTAAATATAATATAAACCAAAACAATTATGTTAATGAGGGGGAAACTTCTGTTGATAAATACCTTCGGACCCACCTAATTTTAATTTTAATGACAACAAAACATTCTTAAATCTTCCGTAAACACATTCTGAGAACCATTCTAAAAACTCAAACTCAAATCAACCGACCATCCCGACGGAACCGCCCATGACGGATCTGCTATTATAATTTCTACTAAAATACATTGTCAACCATTACCAAATCTTCAGACAAATACCATTCAAGCCGCAAAAGTACAAATCACGCTAAATCATATTCCTACAACTATTTCCTCAATATACTGTCCCCCAAGACCTGCAATAAGTATCCAGCAACTAGAACCATTTCTAAACACAGTCGGTAACACATCACTAATTGGGGGTGACTTTAATGCAAAACACCCTTAATGGGGTTGTCGTGTCCCTAACACTCGAGGACGCATGTTCCAAAACTTCTTTCAAAACAAAATACATACATTCATATCTTCTCCAGGACCTACATATTGGCCATCACATCGTAATAGACATCCAGATATACTTGATCTATTCCTATCCACAATTCCTAGACATATAAATTACACAATAAAAAATCTTGACTATCCAGTTTGTGACCACAGCCCAGTTCTACTACAAATAAATGGTCGGAAATATCTAAACCCTCCGTGGCCTTCCCTAACAAAAGGACCAGTCAACTGGGACCTCTTTTCTTAAAATCTTCAAAACTCAACTAACTTAAAAATCTCATTAAAAACAAATGAACAAATAGAAGACGCAGTACAAAATTTCAGAACCTCAATACAGGCTGCTGTATACAACTCTTCATTTAAAATAAACACACATGCGGAAAATTCAATATTTAAAAACTCTCTTCCCCCCCACATACAAGAATTAATCAAAAAAAAGCGGAGGACCCGCTCTCGCTGGCAACATCATAATCTTCCTTCCGATAAACGCATGTTAAATAATCTAACCAACTTAATAAAAAAACAGATAAAAAAAAAATCACAAATCAAAATTTTTCGAGAAAAAATATCAATCGCTTAACACAAAAGACGGCTCTTTGTGGAAAATCACTAAAAACTTTCTTAAAGTTAAAGATCAATCTACTCCTTTAAACGACCCAAACGGTCAGCTAGTTATTTCGGATAAAGATAAAGCTGACCTTTTCGGAAATCATCTCTCGGAAACCTTTACTCCCCACCCCAACATAATTCCAGAACCCGAATACCTAGATGAAATAAATAGCTTTCTTGACAGCCCGATGCCTATGTCCCTTCCCGCAAAGCACACAACTCCACATGAATTAAAATATATAATAAATAAATTAAAAGTAGGCAAATCGCCGGGTTACGATCTAATTTCAAACAAAATACTTAAGCACCTACCAAAAAAATCACTAATTCTCCTCACATTTATTTATAACTCAATGCTAAGACTTTCTTATTTTCCTTTAACATGGAAATTCTCTATAATAATCCTCATTCATAAACCACTGAAACCTAAAAATGTAACATCCTCCTAAAGGCCAATAAGTCTACTTCCTACACTAGCAAAAGTATTTTAAATATTTTACTAAAAAGAATTAGACCCATAATTAGTTCCCATAACATAGTACCTCACTCGCAATTCGGATTCCGGACAAACCATTCATCTATACATCAAATTCACAGACTCACAGACAAAATCGCAACCTCATTTGAAAACAAGGAATTTTGCCCTGGAGTATTTTTAGACTTTGCTCAGGCGTTCGACCAAGTTTGGCACATCGGCCTTCTCTATAAGTTAAAACTATTTCTTCCGACATCCTACTTTTTAATCATTCGATCCTACCTATGTAATAGGTCATTTACAGTCAGACAAGGAAACTCAATCTCCTCATACTACCCTATACAAGCTGGAGTCCCCCCAGGGAGTGACCTCGCCCCCGATTTATTTAATATATATACATCAGACATTCCCAAAGTAGCTAATACGATTACAGCAACTTACGCTGACGATACAGCTATACTCTCCTCTGATAAAGATCCCATACTAGAGTCTTCAGTCCTTCAAACCCATCTTGATCTAACAAACACCTGGGCAACCCAGTGGCGAATCAAAATTAACCGGGAAAAATCCTTCCATGTAGTATTTACTCTGCGTAAAAAAGAATCTCCATCACTGAAACTGCAAGGAGTGGATATCCCCACAACCTCACAAGTAAAATATCTAGGACTTACACTCGATAAACGCCTAACCTGGGGTTCCCACTTAAAAGCAAAACGTAAAATACTAAATAACCGTCTACATATGCTTCGTCCCATATTTAAATCCAAATTATCAATTCACACTAAATCAATTTTATACAAATCCCTATTGAGGCCTATCTGGGCTTACGGCATGCAAATCTGGGGCTGTGCCAAGCCATCCCAAACCCAAACTATTCAATCCTTTTAATCAATCTCACTCCGACTTATATCCTCAGCCCCTTGGTATATTACAAACAAAGCGCTACATAAAGACTTAAAAATAGACTCAGTTGACCAACTTGCAAAAAAATACTACACAAAATTTCATTTAAAACTACGACACCATCAAAACCCACTCATTTCACATTTATCTTCACGCACACTACCTGAAAACCCTCATCGTCGTCTGAAAAGGCGATGGTGCCGAGATCTCCTAAATTAATACTTAAATAACGCTCCGAAGGGTTCTATTAATGGATAGACTCCCTTATCAAGTTATTCTGTTTATGTAATATTATTTGTACAAATCTCTTATTTACTTATTGTGTTTTTTTTTTCAAATACAGATTGTAAGTTTTTCTAAAAAAAAAAACTCAAAAACCAAATAACGCAAACACTTGAAATTTTCACCAAATGTTTATATTGACGTTTTCTATGAATGTTTAAGTTTTCAAAGTATTTTGAAATATTTTGACTTATTTATATTTTCAATTTTTTTTAAATTTTTCGTTTCAAAATAAAATATACTTAACAATATTTATAAATACCAATGTATTATATTCTAGACTAACATATCATCACCGTTCAGAATCGTTTTTCGTTATCGTGGTCAAGATACCATAGATGTATCCTGAATGCGTGCCTACTTGTCGGCAGTGTTGGGAAATATCTAGATAAATGTATCTAGATAAATGTATCTAGATAAGTTATCTAGATAAAAATTATTTATATTTTATCTTATCTAGATAAATTTATACTCAATTATCTTTATCTTCATCTAGATAAAAATCTTGTTATCTATCAGTACCAATCTAGATAATTTATTTAAATAGAATAAAAATAAAATTTGAAAATTTAAAATGTTTCTATATTTTCTTTTTTACATTTTTCTGTACATCATATACCTATGACACAGATAATAACTGACAAGATGACAATCTTCTTATGAAGTTTATTTCAAAAAAAAGTTATTTTCTATTTTATGTTTATTAATGTTTGAAATGAGTTTAAAAAATGATATTTATTTTAAAATGTTTTTAATTATGAATTTTTTACCTAATATCTGTAGGCTGTAGTATCCTGAATATTTTCAAAATCAAACATGAAATTATCTAATATTTATCTAGATAAAATTGTACTTATTTTTATCTTTATCTAGATGAAATTTAGTATAACTATCTTTATCTGTATCTAGATAAGAATTAGTATAGTCATCTTTATCTTTATCTAGATAAATTATTAGTTATCTATTCCCAACACTGCTTGTCAGTCGTGTTTTATTTAATTCCTGAAAGCGAAAAGTAAAAACTTTTCTAGAGTGACTGTTTATGAGTTCCACAAATTAGTTGTTTTAATTTTTGAAACCATAAGTTTTTTTTTTTTTATTGAGCATTGAAAATATACATACATACAATGGGCGTCACCGTTTTCCGCCAAAATCGACCTTACCGTTTACCGCCAGTGCAATAATATATATTTCCTTTTTCCGCCACTACAAATTTCAATTTTATATTTTGGTAACCCCTGACTGAAAGAATTAAAATGTTGTATTAAATCTGTTTCGTAAGGAATGTTGGATTGTACAATTTGTTGAAGTTCGTTGAAGTTCATGAAAAAAAGAGTACAATGCAGTGGCAGCTCGTAGATAGGGTGATGGGGCGATCGCCTCCCCCCCCCTTCTAAAATTATAATTTATTATTAATTTATAAGTTAAATATTAAATTTCAAATTTATATTGTAGTATAATATTGTCAAAAATAAAAATTGTGTTTTCTATATTTACACTAATAAATACTATGAAAGCATTATCAGATAATGGGATTTTCAAAATAAATCATTCAATGCTGTAGCTTTTGAGAATCGATAACCATTAACAATTTGCTGGAACACGCGAGCAGACAGCAGCGCAAGCGATGCTTGGGCGATGTTAAAAGTCCGTCATTACTAAGATCGGAATACAAAAATTAAGAAGGGGGAACACAATAATAATACTGCTGCCGGAGCGATGATTTTAATCGCGCGATACGGATTCCGAACTTGCGTGCGTTTATTATTTACCTTGTGCGGTCGTAATAACACTCGTAACTCGTAATAATTATTATTTAAATTTGGTATTTGTTCACTTTTTAATCATGAATTCACCCACATATAAAAATGCTGTTATTAATTTAATTTCGAACCAATTTTCGTCATATACTTATGAACAAAAAATTGAAATTAAACAGCTTGGCAGACCTACACCTGATTTAAAAGGATTGATCAATAAAGCGAAAAAAGGTAAAAATAAATATATTCGGCACTTTAATACGGATTATTATGCAAAACACAAGTGGCTATGTGGTTGTGATATAAAACTAGCTGTTTATTGTTTTCTGTGTTTATGTTTTGGTGGTGACCTTTCTTGGACTAAAACAGGTATAACACATTTGGGTCATTTATCTGAAAAAATTAAAAAACATGAGAATTCTTTTAAACACTTACAAAATGAAGCTAGTCTTAAAGTACTCGGTACCATTAATATTTTCGATAAAATTGACTTCGGCTATAAAATTAGAATTCAACGCCATAATGAAGAAATAGATAAAAATCGTTATATATTACAAAAAATTTTAAACTGTATAAAATTTTGTGAACAACATAATTTACCATTAAGAGGTCACAATGAAAAAATTAACTCTAATAATAAAGTTATTTTTCTCGGTGTTATTGAGTTATGTAAAGACTTAGATGTAAGTTTGCGTAGTCATTTTGAAAATTCAAAATTGTTTAAAGGGACATCTAAAACAATACAGAATGATTTGTAAGATTGTATACTACTTGTAGCCAGAAATCAAATTTTATTAGAAATAGAAAATACACAATTTGTCTCTATAATCGTCGATGAGACTACTGACATTTCTAATATGTATCAGTTAATTATTGTATTTCGCTATGAAATTAATGGTCAAACGGTAGAACGTTTTTGGGGGTTTTTTAATGCCGATGGACACAACGCAGAATCATTAACATCAACAATATTATCTGAAATAAATCCTATTTTAAAAAATACTCCGAATAAACTAATAGCACAGTCGTATGGCGCGGCAGTCATGAGTGGACAAAATAGTGGAGTTAATGTTAGGGTTAAGGATCTATACCCATATGCGTATTACATTCATTGCTATACACACCAGTTAAACTTAATTATGACACAATCAGTATCTCAAAATAAAGAAGTTCGGATATTTTTTTCAAATTTATCAGAAATACCGGTATTTTTTTCAAATTCACCGCAAAGAGTAGCTGTATTAGATAAATTAGTTGGTGTTGGATTACCACGGGCAGTACAAACTCGATGGAATTTCAATATACGTACGGTTAACATTGTTTATGAGTATAGAAATGAAATAATGGAGTGTATGGACAAAATAATAGAATCTTCCCAACAAACTTTGACTTTTAATCAAGCAGGGTCAATAAAACGTTTATTAAGTGATTCAATATTTGTATTCTGGTTATCTATTTTTCATAAAATAATGCCACATGTAGACTGTTTATATAATAATGTTCAAGCCGTTAATATTGATCCGGAACAAATAGTTTAGTCGAAAAATTTAAAAACGAAATATCTAAAATAAGAAATAATGTAACTGATATTATTGAAAATGCTTCAAATATGCCTAATATAAATATAAATAAATCACGTTTGGAATCACATGAAACCATGAATATATCACGAAAAAATGCATTGCTTGAGGTCTGTGATACAATAATTGTCAAAGCTAAAGATCGTTTAGAATTTACTAAATACTTAACCGCCGCTAACTTATTTAAAGCTGAAAAATATTTAGAATATTCCATAACATTTCCATTTCAGTATTTTCAATGTACAACTGAATGCCACACATATTTTGATACCGAGAGGTTGAAGACTGAACTTGAAGTTATGTATTCTCGAGATGACTTCCGAAATTTGAATGGTGTAATTCCATAAAATATATAACATCAAACGATATTAATGAAACTTTTCGAGAAGTCCTAACCCTGTTAAAAATACTAATTACAATTCCTATGACATCTTCCGAAGCAGAAAGATGTTTTTCAACGCTGAAACGTATAAAAACATGTTTACGAAGCACAATGGGAGAAGAAAGGTTAAACGCTCTAACAATGATAAATATTGAAAATGAAATGATTTCAAATGACGCTAATTTTAATAAAAAAGTGATAGATATATTTAGTAAAACAAAAGATGGACGTTTAGATTTTAAGTATAAAGTTTTATAAATTTTTTTTTTTGTAATTTTCAGTTTGTATTTAAAAAAGTGTTGACAATTTAAAATATATATAATTATTTATATGTATAGGTATTAATATTAAAAGCGATGAAGTAACTTTGAGAAGGTTTAGAACTCACCAAAGGGAGGCCTGCAAGATACTGAGATGTGAAAAGAGAAAATACATTCAAAATATAGTAGAAATGGCAGAACTAGACTATAAGGCACACAGAACTAGGGATATGTATAAGCGAGTGAATTACCTCAGGGGCGGATATAAGAAGAAAGAAAGATTTCTAAGGGATGATGATGGATCTCTAATAACTACAAGTGAAGAACTGGCAAAGAAATGGGGTGTTTATTTTGAAAAGCTGTTGAACTGTGAAGAACCGAATGAAATCTTTCCTTTTAACAAGGAAATATGAAAGTCACAGGGCTGTGTAGAACCGACCTTGGAGGAAATAAAATCACAGATAAAAATACTAAAAAATAATAAATCTCCTGGAGAAGATGACATTCAATCGGAGTTTCTAAAGAAAGGGGGAGAAGAAATGGTATTTTGGATGTGGAAGGTAATTCATGAGGTTTGGACAACAGAAAAAATACCTGAAGAATGGAAGACAGCGGTGATTTGTCCAATACACAAAAAAGGTAGTAAACAAGACTGCAATAATTATCGTTAGGGAGACGCTATGTCACCAATCTTATTTACTATAGTAGTATAAAAAGTAATAAGGGAAATGAATATTACACCACAAGAAGGAGTAAAATTCCAGGAATCTTGCATAGGACTGTTGGCTTATACAGATGATCTGGTGATCATGGAGGAATCACAAGATGGACTAAAATTTCTTTTAAATCGGCTGGAGAAAGCAGCACAGAAAGTTGGACTTCACATTAATGAAGAAAAAACGGAATATATGGTGGTAGGAAGGCGAGACACCATGGGATTATATCCGACGCTCAACATCAACAACCGAAACTTTAAAAGAACAAAAAAATTTAAGTACCTAGGGTCTATACTCTCAGAGAGAAATGAAATCGAAATAGAAATAGGGGCAAGAATTCAATGAGGAAATAAATGCCTCTATGGTCTTACGAAATTATTGGGATCATGACCACTTTCAAAAGATCTAAAAATACAATTATACATCACATTAATACGACCTGTAATTACCTATGGAGCTGAGACATGGCCATTAAGGAAAAGTGATGAAAGAAAACTCTTAGTTCTGGAAAGAAAGATACTACGAAAGATTTTTGGACCAGTAAAAGACATACTAAGCGGTGAATGGAGAATAAGGAAAAATTATGAACTAGAAACACTCTTCCGTAAACTCAGTATACCCGAAACAATAAAGAACAAAAGATTGGCGTGGGCTGGGCATGCTTGGCGTAGCCAAAACCCACTCATACGCATAGTATTAGAAGAAAATCCTTTTGGAAAAAGACCACTGGGAAGACCACGTATGAGGTGGGAAGACGTAGTTAGAAATTACGTGATAGCGTTAGGAGGAGGAATAGACTGGAGAATACAGGCAGCGAATAGAGAAAATTGGAGGCAAGTTTGTTTGTCGGGATGGTCCCAGTGGCCGAATTTACCGAAGAAGAATAGGTATTAATAAATAGATTTAATTAAATAACTATTGTTAATATTATTTGTGTAAACTTTCCATAATTAAGCAATTTTATATCGCCCCTCCACTTTCAAAGCACACGAGCCGCCACTGGTACAATGGAAAATATAATTGAGAGTATTCGTGGTAAAAAGCAGTTGATTTTAAATAGTTTTAAATTTCGAATTGATTCATGTAATAAAGGACTTATTCGTTGGCGGTGAACTTCTAAAAACTGTACAGCAAAAGTTTATACAGATGAAAATAATAAAGTTCTTAACAATACAAATACGCCACAGCACAAGAACCATGGTGAATATTCCAGTCAAGCATTGAAGAAGCAGGTATTAAATACAGCTTCTAAAAGAAAAGCTATTGATAATGTAAGTACTAGACCAAAAAAAATTATTCTAACTAAAATTGTACAAAATAGTAATTCCTCAGATATAACTATTAACGATATAAATAGAATCAGAAAAAATATTTATGAAAACCGACGCAAAATTATGCCTCAAAATCCTACTAATATAGCTGATGCTCACAACGTATTCAATTTAATTGACGTGAAAACCAAACAAAATGAAAATTTTTTATTCGTCAATGATGCAAAAGAAAATATTATAATA
This sequence comes from Sipha maydis, assembly GCA_034509805.1. Taxonomy (NCBI): domain Eukaryota; kingdom Metazoa; phylum Arthropoda; class Insecta; order Hemiptera; family Aphididae; genus Sipha; species Sipha maydis. The sequence goes on from JASXSY010000268.1 coordinate 117,914, forward strand.
TTTTCATGTGAAAAAAATATTAGATTTTTATCAGCACTTGATAATATTTATATGGACGTAACTTTCGATTATAGTCCTCGGTTTTCTTTTACAATTTTTTTCGATTTATGGATATTTTAATGGTTACTATGTTCCATTAGTTTTTCACTTTTTACCAAATAAATGTAAACAAACGTATACTTATGTTTTTCGTACAATAAGCAAAAAGTACAAAGACTTGGGGTTAAATTTTTCTCCCACCAACATCACTGTGGACTTTGAAAAGGCTATAATTAATGCAGTTTCTGAAATGTGGACGCAAACCAATATTTCAGGATGCCGATTTCACTTAACCCAGTCTTGGTATCGTAAAATACAAAAATTGGCTTATCAAGTGTGTATAAAGACGAGTCGTCTGAAACTAGTAAATGGTTACATAATATATTTGGCTTATTATTTCTAAATCCGGAAGGTATAAGTGATTGTTTCACCGACGACTTTATGAGCGAATGTCCGATTGATGAAAAGCTACAAAAGTTTGTTGACTATTTTGTAGAAACATATATTTCTGAAGATTGTATTTATCCTCAAAAACTTTGGGCACTTGAATCTTCAGAACTTACACGCACAATAAACGCCTGTGAGTCATTTCATGCTCAATTTAAAAATAGTTTTTATCGACATTCGCCATCTATTTTACAATGGTTAACTGTTTTAATCCAAGAAGTCCAAACTGACGTTTATTGCAAATTAAGAAGCGTCGGTGAACAAAAAACACCGCGAAACCAAATTTTAAAACGACAAAATAAAAACCAGAATTTAATTGATCAGTATAAAAGGGGAGAAATATGCCGATATACATTTGTAAAATCAATAGCGTATAACTATAATAAATAAATAAAATAAATAAATGTTTGAGTGTGATATTATTTTTTACGTCGTAATATTATAGACTTTTTTGTAATAACATTATACAATATTCTATATAATTTTAATTCTAAGTATCACTTGAATTTGTTTTTGTAAAATCATATATTTAATTAAAAGTTGAATACGTAATTATTTTTGTTATTTTAAAAATCATCGTAATATTATAGACTTTTTTGTAATAACATTATACAACATTCTATATAATTTTAATTTTAAGTATCACTTGAATGTGTTTTTGTAAAATCATATATTTAATTAAAAATTGAATACCTAATTATTTTTGTTACCAAAATATAAAAACTGAAATTTTTAGTGGCGGAAACAGGAAATATACATTATTGCACTGGCGGTAAAAGGACTTGGCGGTAAACGGAAAGGTCGATTTTGGCGGAAAAGTAGATCACCCACTTACAATACATAACATACACACACCATTGATTATAAATAAATACCAGTATTGTATATATACATATAACTGATATGTAACTAGTGTTGGCCAACGATATAATTTTCAATACCGATATCGATATCGAAGCATATTAAAAATTTAAAACATTAAAACTATAGAATGCATATTATATTATGAGTGTATTCAAAGTATATTAAAAGTATAGAATACATATTGTTTTAATATTATATTATGAGTGTAAATTAATTATTAATTAACAATTATATATTATTTTGTATAAACTGAAAAGTATCCAATGTATTTAATCAAAAAATTTCTTCTTCGAGCAATTTTTCCATCAATATTTCAGAACTTGGGTTCGATTTGAAATATGAATTCAAAAATAACAGTTGATTGAGTCGTTCAGGAGATAATCTATTTCTTTTCTTGGAAATGATTGTTCCAGCTTCGCTAAATAACCGTTCACAGGGAACACTAGTGGCCACTATACTTAAGTATTTTTTGGCTAGTAATGATACAGCTGAGTATTTAGATTCGTTTTCTTTCCACCAATTTAAAGGATCTTGATCGTAGGGAACTTTGATTTTCAAATTTTTATACTCTTCAAGTTGTTTCATCGTAGGACTTTGAGTTACCGAATAATCGTCTTCGTCATCATCATCGCTATCTATCATTAATGATCGTAATTTCTTACGAGGAGGAGAGTGTGTTTCAAAATGTTCTTCATTTTCTAATATTGATTCAGAGATTAATTCTTCTTCATTTTCTATTTCTGGATCAGTAATTAATTCTTTCAGCTCATTTTCAAGTTGTTTCCAAACAGTTTCTTTTTCTTCTTCAGATAGAAATTTTAACTCTCGAAATCTAGGGTCTAATGCTGATGATTTTGCTAATATTAAGCCCATAATTTCTCTTCGATATTTTAAGTCATCTAAAATTAGTTTTTTTACCGTAGTTAAAAAATTAGTGTCTATTTCACTAACTTTTAACGTATTTAAAAGACTTTTAATCAATCGGTGTGTTATTGACGCGGTTGTGTAGTTTTCTCCACCTAATACTTCTGTAACAAATTTAAACGGTTCAAGTAATTTCAATAAATCTTTCATATTTTTAAATTCAATAGAAGATATAAACCATTTATCTATTTTTTTGTTTTTAGAAATAATATTATTAATTGAATTTTTACATTTTAAGACACTATCAATCATGTCACATGTCGAATTCCAACGATTAACGCAGTCTTGAACTAGTTTATGTTGTTTTTCGCCACACTTTTCTTGTTCATTTTCAAGTTCATTTTGTGCAGAGGCACTTCTATTAAAATATCCAACTATTTTTCTCAGTATATTAATTATTTATTTTACCATATCATTTTGGAGCCCTGCATTTATAGATAACTGTATAGAGTGAGCAGTACATCTAACTAAATATGTACATCTAACCTCATATCATAATCTACGTTTTTATCTTTATTATATCTAACAGATATTTTTTTTAAATTTAATTTTATACTGTTTACTCAGTTTAGTGTTTAATCATCCGTAAAACCGCAAAATTCCGAGCCCCGATTAATCACACCGATATTGCGATATTTTCGATAATTATTTTTAGATATCGATATCGAAATTATTAAAAAAATACCCACGATATCGATATCGTATCGAATTATCGATATCGTTGGCCAACACGATATCGTTGGCTAACAGTATATATGTTCATGGCCAACACTATATGTAACGTGCTCCGATATGATTAATTTAATCTTTAAATATTTGTTAACCAACGACAAGATAAACTTAACCTAAAATTACTCTGATATAACACTGTAAGCTAAATAAAAAATTAAATTAAGTTTATGAGTAATATATATGTATCTTAAAATATATTATTTACATGGCACAAAATTTACACAATATAAAATAACAAATGTTATGTATATTTATACGAGAAAAAAATTAATAGGTACGGGGAAAGAGTTTTCTTAGAAACAATTTAATTATGTGTAATTCAAAAGAATTTTTTAAAAAATTGTACTAATCATTATAGTTACATCGGAAATCCGTCTAATTATCATTGAGTGCATAACATTAGGTGATACATGACCTAGAATGAAACTGATTTATTATATGTAAACGAGTACGATTACAGATTAAAGATAAATGTAAAAATAAATATATTATTATAATGTGGCGAATCAACAAAAAAATTGTAATCGCTGTCGAATGGCGAATGTCTTCAATTTTTTGCAAACACCTTAATACACTTATTTTTGGTCTTTAGATAGCAGGTTTCTACATGATTTTCAATGTTGAGTAGAATATAATTATTGATATCTTAAATACTATAATACCATCAACTCATCACAATAATAATATTATTGACAGTAAATAATAATTTTAAATTAATATAGGTAATTATTGAACATTGTTAAAATTGTTGTAATAGTACTTGGTATACTGAAATTTTTTTGTAATTTAAATAAATAAATAAAAATAAAAAATATTTTGTTTTGAGATTTTTGGTTGTTAATCTGGCTTATCTGGCTGTTATAACTGTAATTGCTTATAATGTGTATGCTTGTAATACGTTTATGGTTTATAACACCAATTTCTATATCAAGGTATTAAGATAATGTTTTATCTTGAAATACCAAGAAAATGCTATTATATTTTGTAATTGGATGACACATTTTACGATACCTCTAATAGCTAAATAATAATAAAAAATATGGGTAACATGAGAAATGGACGGATACATTTTTTCTTCTTTAAAAATTAAATTCTAAAAATACTGTCAATTATGGGTAGTACAAGTAAGCACTAAAAATTAAATTTTAACTAAACGGTCTCGCAGTAATTTATTATTACAGTTATTATTATTATTATTATTACTATTATTATCAAATTAAAAATTCGGATTTTACTAAAACGTTTTTGTGTTCATGACCTAAACATATATTAAATAAACTCTTAAAATACGTATGTATCTGTGAAAAATACTCATATGCAGTGATTAAAATAATAGTTATATAAAAGTCAAATTAAATTGCAATACCCAAATCATTGAGATAAGAATTCGTAATTATATAATATTAAAATATAAATCGTATCTAAATGTTTTATAAAAAAAACATGAAGTATTTAATTCAATTGAATGGATAATCGAAGACTTAATACTACTTTTAAAATTATTTCTGGCTTTTTGAAACACGAACGTTTCTAAAAACAATATGAAAAACTTGTCTAAAAATAAAAATCAGAAAATATTTTACTCGGAATCTAAAAAAACCATCGATTATACAACGCATAATAATTTAAAACCCCAATATTCGAATTATGTATACTCAAAACAGAAACTTTGAAAAATGTTTTGGTGAGCTACAGAAAAAAAAAATGCTAATTAATCGAAATCCGAGCCCTGAAATACTGACGAAACCATTTCTTATGTCTTATATCAGTAGTTTTTAACCAATGTGTCACAAGCGTCCTTGAAGTGAGTCGCAATAAACCTTTTAATATTTTATAAGTATGTATTTTACCATTATTACTATCGACATTCGATGATAATTGACGATTAGTAAACATAAAAGATATGCCTAGAATCCTAATATCATCTGATTAAATTATGAATTTTGATCGAAAATACGTTGAAAAAAAAAATTGACCACATTCCTTTCTACGAACATCAAAATGAGATGTATACACCAGCCTCGTATCATGCATATTTTATTATGTTACTGAAAAACAAAATTATAAAATACTTTTTCAGCTTAAATGATGAAAAATAACAGTGGAAGCGGAATTTAGTGTATTTGTTAACGAGGTAATTGGTTTGACATTCACCGGAGAAAACAATCTTGTCATAGTGAAAAATGACCGAACATTGAAATTTAAAGAAAAAACCATTAATAATTTTTGTACATATGCCAAGCAAAATTCTCTGAAATATCAATAAAAATAATAACAATTTTATTATCAATTTCCACATCGTATGTGTTCAGATAGTGATTCTCAGCAGTCACAATAATGAAAAATAAAAAATTTGAATGACTTCAATCCGTAGAAGAACTGCGAGTGAGCTTATTCGAATAAACACTTGAACACCATGCGTCAAGCATAAATATCTCACTGACCAATCAATTTTAATGTCATTGTTCAAATATTATAAATGAAGTAAATATTTTTGGTAACACATATTTTCGTATTCCATACATTTATTTCACAATCTTACAGTGTAGAATAGACTATAAATAGTGTACAATTTAAACTTTAATTTTTAATATATATATATATATATATATATATATATATATATATTGTATATGTTTCATATACCTATTATATAAAATAGTGTATTGCAAAAATGTTTGTAGGAAATCAAATAGACTACATTGTTAAAAAGGTTGAAAATCACTGTCTTACATTTAAACGATATTCCGAAATAACAAGTGGCAGGAATGTTTTTGAATGGTTTTATAAAATATTTTGGGTAAAACGATATTATTTTGAAATGAAATCTGGTTTTTATACTTAAAATGTTTAAAAAAAATAAAAACATAAATTTGTGCTAAATATTTAGCAATTTGAGTGTTAATAAATATTAATAAATAAATAATTAAAATTAGCATCAAAATTCTGTACAAAAACTTGCGAAATTTAATATTGTGAACAATTAATAGAATAAAAAATTAATTAATTTCTTGGTGCATCAAATTTTCCCCCTCATTTTCTCAACAAACACACCCCTACTTTACACCATAACCCCTCAATAATCCACACGATTTACGACTGGTATCGATTTGTTTCGTAATATTTTAAATATTAATAGTAAATAATATAAAAGAATTTGTCTAACAAATTAATTTAAAAAATTCAAATTTTTTTCCCCCTTGAAGATGATTATAAGTGAATTCGACCATACTCTAAATATTACTTGTATTGCATAGAAGGCACGAGTCTTGCGTTATTGTTTACAACTTTTAGGCGCACCGTCCACCGATGTAACGTGACGAGTGATATGATAAGTGACGTGACGAGTGATTTAGCAAGTGACATGTCATACTAGTTATTTGTCATTACATACATACAAAAATCATTCATGTCCGTACACTGATCAGACTAGTCAGATCATGTATCAGTTTTGTGTAATTTCTGAAATTTTGTTGATGACAAAAGTATTGCATGTTCTACTTTTGTCACATGTCATCAGCTCTCCATCGTGGAAACTAGCAGCATCTCGCAGGTGAGTATTAATAATAATAAAATAATATAATATAATACATAATATATACAGGGGATTGCTCTGGGGGGGAGGGGGGGAGTTAAGAGTTAAAAACTTTGAAAGCGTTCATCATCTTCTAGGTCTTTAAATACAGCATATGCTCCTCGATCGTTGCAGTTTTGACGCCAAAATGGGTGTACCCATTAATTATGTACTCTTGGGCCTTCATAGACATTTAAAATATTTAGTAAATTGATTGCGTCCAATACGTCTTCATCGCCTGACGACATTTTGAGAAATGAATAAAAGCAAAGTATTTTAAATTAACATAAATAATCACGTAATTTGAATTAACAACAATAATCACTTGTGACGTCGCTCATCATATTACCAGTCATGAGTCACGAGTCACGTTACTTCGGTGGACGGTGCGTCATTGTATTGAGGATTGGCGCCCCTAGCAAATCGTCGAAAACGTGCTCACTCTGGAAAGAAAAGTTTTATTATACTAGAATAATAACTACTGATAACTTAATTTATATGCATACATTTTATTTAATTTTAAAGTTTTATTTAATACTTTTATTTATCTTACTTTATTATTTTTTTATTTTATTTTGTTAACGTTTTTGAGGGTAATTTTGGTGATATTTTTCCAGTTTCACTTTTTAATATTCTGATATTCTCCATAGGTTATATTTCTATATCTATATTATCATATTTGATATTTTTCATAATAAGATCAAGATTAAATGCCAGGTTTATCGATGTAGAATCATTAATTGAACTATTGGGATTTCGAGAAAGCCAATGAAAAATATGTTAATATTTGAAAACATTTTTGGTTTTCTACTTTTTTCTTCACTCTTAATTTTTAAATCATGAACCAGAATGTTTTTTTAAAGACATTTTATTGTTTAATCTATATATTGAAAGCTTAAAATGTATTAATTTTGTTGTACCCAATTTAAGTTCATTTTAAGTTTTTTTTTTTTTTCATTTTCATTTTCCTAACTGTATTAAACTAAAAGTTCATTTTAAGTTTGAGTTTAAAACAGTTAGGAAAAAAATCGTAAGATGTTTTCAAAACAATTTTATTTTTATATATTATGATACAAAATATATATTATTGTAAACATTTATCTATATATATTTATGTATATTCATTTATTTATTATTATTAGTTCTACATTAAAAAATTGTGCAATGAGAATTTATAAAATGGAAACATAAAACATGAAAATTGTGATGTTATTAAAAAAATTATTTATTATATTCGATGTAAAATTTACATTTAATGTTTTCAATGTAAATTTTTTTTTTATTAAAGCTGTAGTTAAAACTATTCAGCTCGGCAATTATTTAAAATTACATAATAAAACAGTGAATAATAAACGCATGAGTATACATTATTTCCAATTTAAATTAATTCACAGATAATACGCTAATACATAGAGTTAGTCTGACATAATTTTCCTTTTTTATTTTTTTAGGGAGAAGGTATAGGAAAAGAAGATGAAAGTAGATGTTTGATAACTGTAGTTAGTAGAAGTAATAGAGGGTTAATTATGGCTTTAAAGGGTGAAGTGTTAGCAGTAACATTGGCATATAAATGTTTTTTTTCTGGTTGGAGCTGGAGGTTGATTTATTTGTAAATGGAATAGTGTGATTGAGCGCCGGATGACGAAAAGGTTTGTGAAGTTGAGATTTTCTACAGTTTTCGATTAGTTTTTTAAACACTGGGCATCCTTTATATAAGGCTGTGTGTGGCCCCATGCATAGAGCACACTTCAGGGCTTATTCTAAAGCGCAATTGGGCTTATTTTGCGTATTTGGAAAAACTAAATATGCACTTGATAATAAATTTTTGCGCAATTGATTTTGATAATTGATTGTTATATTAATAAGATAAGAGCAAATTGTAGTTCTTATAGGTATTAATTATAAATTAGAATCCACATTTATCATTGATACTTATCAGCTATAAATTTAACAATTAAAATTATTATTATAATTCATAGGATCAACTTTTTAGAAGTTTGAGTTTTCTAAGAATAAATAATCCCGAAACCGATTAGGAAAAACCTGAAAAACCCCGATATTTACTCATCGCCTCATGCTGTATTATATATTATATAAATGATTATTATATTATCATAGATTTATAAAAGTGTTCTCACGACTTCGTTTTTTCGTTTTTCGTTATCATTCATAATTTTAGTAATCACTGAATAACAGCAGCCGGCGTTTTTTATATTTTGTAAAACGTTAGTAAACATTTAAACAATGAAAATACCGGGGCTATAGTGCTATACACGTCGTTTTCCGTATCCCTTTTCAAAAATTAAAACAGTAATTATCAGTGATGACTCGTAGCTTGGATGTCGGGACGATCGCACAACTACTAATATTTTATGAAAAGAAAAAAATTAATTTTGATTGTAATAGTTGATAAATAATTCAATAAATTCGGTATTTAATATTTCAATTCCTATAATAGTGGTTATCAAATGATCAAAGTAATATTTTTTATTTCAACAATAAATTTTGTTGTGTGCGATATAAGCGGTTATCTTTATATGTCACTTAAATAGGTAATTGTTGATAGTAGGTACTTGTAAATCGTAATAACCAATCTTTAACAAATTTGGTTATTCTTAGGTTATGGACCAATAAAATAGTATTAATAACCCATTAACCAAATGGTATTATATACCCATATAAATATGATGAATAAAGTAAATAGTAAAGTTATTAAAATAAAGTATTGAACACAAATTTTTATTATTTTATTCCTTCTTAAAATATTAAATTTTAAATTAGTCCACCAAAAATCTGCAAGTGTCATAATTTTTAGCTATAATTTGATATTATATTTTGAAACTATAGTTCTTTTTTTTAGGCTTATTAACCAAAATGCGTAGGTGATAAAAATCCTTAAAATAAGTCCTGGCACACTTGGTCGGTTCTGATCATGGTTTGGTGCATTCTGAGGTGCAATGGTTATCTCCACATTTGACGCAATGTGGGGACTGGTGGTAAAAATTGCTTGTATGATAGTTAGCTTGACAATCATGCCACTGCGGAGGGAAGAGTTTTTTCTTTGGTAACTCTATTTTGATTCTGGTGTGAAGAAGCCGGTCTAATTTGAGAATATCACTATTATTTTCAGCAACTTTTAAATCAATACGGAATAAAGGCAAAGGCCTTTTAGTTATACGATGTTGAATATTACAGACACGAATGACGTCGTAACCCATATCAATTAAGCTGGCTTGTATGTCTTCCAAAGTAGTGGATGGGTGGAGGTGCCTTATAAATATGGCATGTGGCAGTGGTGCCGAAGTTTGTAAAATGTAGTCGGGCAATTTCAAAACTTCGCGGCCTCAATATCTTCAATATTTTCATAACATTATACATTTACTTATAACACAATTATGATGCGAGTATAATGTGGCCTACTAGCCACATTTTGAACTACCAACCATATTTTTCAAAAAAGAGGTCGGGCCACGGTCCGACCTTAACATGGACTTCGGCGCCACTGGCATATGGTTTCAAATTATTAGGCAGGTATGTGTAGAAATTTATCTCTTCATTAGCGATAAGATAATTATAAACTAAATTATAATTGGTGACGCCGTCGGTGCGGATAATTAAATGCTTTGGAGTATTTTTAAAATTAATACCCGAAGGGGGTACAAAATCGAGTAGACATTTTTTGAGCGTGTTGAATTCGTAGCTACTATTTAAATAAAAGGGAGGTGCATAATAAAAATATTTACTTGGAGTGGATTCCACGTGGCTGGGCGGTGTATTGCACTGGTCTTGAGAAAGTATAGTGATAGGGGGAGGGTTAAACACCTCCTGATCGAAATCGGTGTCCTCGGAGAGTGAGACATAACGATTTGGTGTGATGAATACTTTGTTTTGATTATCGCTAGAATTTGTAGGCGAAGATGATGACGATGAAGATAAATTGCGTTTAGAGATTAACCACGGCATGTTACGAATAACAATATTAAGTTAGACTCATTAGAATAGTGAAACAAAATACAACGGACAAACGAAAACTACGTCTGTTCATGTTGGGCGATGAACGATACAGTTCAATATAAATTATATGGGTATATATGATAAAATGGTGTATGTTATGTCTGTAATAATTAATAGCGTGAAATTCCCTTGATCCCTTGTAAAATTATTATTATAAATCATAATACTATATGGGTACTTACGAAATCGTTATGCACGTAGTACGTCCTTTATAATGGATAAGTTTGGACAAAATTATAACATAGTACATTTTTGAGCTGTTTTAATTTAAAATAAAATAACATAATACAACATCTAAATACATCATAATTGGAAGTTTCTTACAGAATTATAGCTACAGACTATGTATATATTTATTATCTTACATTTTTACAATTCCTCAACTATGTGGCGTGACATACTAGATACTGTATTTAATAATAACAGTTTCTTATGTATTAATATTTTATTATAAATTATGTACCGATATTAAAGCGTTAGTATTCGGTATTTTAACTTAACATTATTATTCAATTCTTGTAATTTATAGTTAGTGTTCATAGATGCATAGTTATACCTGCAGGTGATTAATACATTTTAAATATATTTTATAAAATGTAACATATTTAGTATCTAAAACGATTGATTCGAATAATTTTTCTAACATTTAATTGACAGTAGTAACTTGGTAATTTTTAGTCCTACAATTTGCGCCCCTCTTGAAATTGTGCCTCTGGCCTACGCCCTTTTGCCCTACCTTGAATACGGCCCTGAATGTATTAGACAACAAGCGTGCAAGTCGTGCACACTTATTGGTGACCTATCGCATCGGTCGTTTACGCGTCGGAAACCATTGCGTGGACGTGCATAAAACTTATATCATTATAGTACTATATTTTTGTTAGCATTCATACGTAAGTAATTCATATACTATTATATTATATCACATATCGTAGGTTCAATTAGTTTTCATAAATTTACGTTACACATTAGGTATAATTGTACGTAAGTAAAATCTCAGACGTCATACTCGCAATTCGCACAATATTTATCATCTTGCCAAGTACTCTCACACTTTTATTATGTATTATTGTTATTTTTACTCGGTTCCTATAGTAAGCAATATTACGATGATTAAACAGGATGTACAAATAGTGGCATTTTCTTCGTTTACCGTATTGCTACGTTATGAATTTTGTACACACAAAGTACACGGTGCGTTATGCGCGACGGGTCGTGAATGCTTATCACCGTTGTCCTAGGCATTCTAGCATCAACAACAACATAAACAACAACAACCTTATCACCATCGTTGTCGTCGTCCAAGCGGCGCACCGCCGGCATCATTGGCGGCAGCGGTGGTAGCGCGATGATAGCTGTGGCGACAGTAGTACCAGTAGTATTGGCCGGCGCGCATTCATGTGTTCACGGTGTACATACATATAAACACACACACTACACTCACACAAATATACATACGCACGCGCACACTTCCGAGTGCAACCGTAGATGTGTTCGATAATTTCTGTGATCGTTTCAAGAACATAAACTTAACGTTCGTTGTACCGCATGCGTGCAACACCTATCCTCTCATAATCCTTTAGTTTTTCCCTCCACACAGGACATCGCGGGAAAAGGATTAGAAAAAGGATTCATCTCTCGAATGTAGTCGTATGAACCGGTGGTGAATCTGCTTATCGCCGTTGACCACCTGTGGCGCGCGCGTTTCCACCCCGACACTCGATAACCGGTGTGTTGCCGAGGGTCTGCTGCCGTTCAACTTTCTCATGTCAGTCTAAGTCACAGACAGCCGTCGTCATGAGAGGTACGTGTGCACACTCATGAGAATCTTTTGATTGACCCTTGTAATGATGTTTAGCATATATAAATATTTGTAAATATGTAATATTATTGTTGTAATAGCGAACCAAAAAAACGCTGTTTACGCAAATAAATAGTGTGTTTTTTATTAATTTTTATTTATTAAGGTAACCATTAACAAAATCGTCGTCGTCGGAAAAAATTATCGATATATTTTTACAAAAAACGTAATACATTCATAGCCTTTAATCCTTGAACTCTATACACCTGTACACCAGTATTAATAAATATGCGAGTATAAATTAATACGCTACTGTTCACGTTTTCCACAGAGTAATCGTATTAGCACAACGCTTATAATAATTTTAATGTGTATAGATAGAATCGCGGTGTTTCGGTGTGAGCTTTGCGATGGATCTGAGACTTTAGAGAAGTTGGCCATTCGCCACCAAAACGCATGTGTCTCGCCAAAAACACGTGTGCTCCACCAAAAAAACGCTGCTTCGAATCTGACGACACATACAATTATATTGTTTATTGTCCTCTCCTTCACACCTTTCCTCTATTTTTCTCTCTCTCTATCATTCGCTCTATTTTCAACTCTTTTGTTCTATTTTCCTAGTTAAATATAAACATTATTCACGTATATATAAATATATAAATATAACATGATAGATTTCAATAAAAAAATCTACGATTAAAATATTATGTTGACGTACTTAAACTGCTTGCGCATGGTGACGACACAGCTCTTCTCGAGATATACCTCATTGTTTGTTTAATATTACACTGAATTCGTTCTCTCTGATTTAATATTATCATTGCAGCGATAATGGTCTGAATCGGTCTCATTGTAGTATACTAATTGTAAAAGCTTTATAAATATTTTAGTTTAATTTATAAACGCATGTTTATTTATTTGTATACGCGCGTTTTAATCAAATAAAGAATTCATGAACTTTTGTGTGGTTATAAATTTCATATATGCCAGTAAACTTACATACACTGTAGTGTACTGATATATTGAAAAAAAAAAATGAAAAAAAAATGTTCTAATCGCTCCCCCTCTCCTCATCGGATGATAATCAACTCTCGTCAATCATTACTATGTATATATCTCATAAATTCGACCCGATGTACACATAAGCACACCATATGGTGAATAGAACAATATTATATTATACTATTTTATTTAAAACGTCACGTAGGAAAGATGTTCGGCGTTCTGGGACTACCACCCCTCATTCAATTTTCGTAAACCGATGAATACATTACAGATTATAGGAACGAATGAACTATAAAAAAAATGTATTACACTAAAAAATGTAATGTATCAGTTGACAGTATTATAGTTGTAACATTTGAAATTATATTGATAAACCATTAAACTAAACCTTATAATAAATAAATTTATTTTGATCAATTCAAAGAGAAAAAAATATAACTTAATACCTACTTTTTTGAAACACAAAATGTTGAATAAGAATTTATGTATTTTATATTATATAACTTGTCTAATATTTTGAGTTACTGCAATAAGTTATGACCAATCATTATTTAACATGATAATTCATAGCATTTATCAAAACTCGTAGTATGTTATTACTGTATTATTATTATCATTTTCTATCGATAATAAACTTCAATAATTCTCATACCCATACCTTTGAAAATGTATGTCATTCCATTAGTTTCAATGAGTTTTTCTGATAATTTTATAATTAAAATATTATTTAAATCTTAATTTGCAATAAATAATACCAATCGTTAAAATATGGATGGAGTATCTATGAATTATTATTTTTTAAATCATTTTAATAGTTATTGGGATATGAAAACTATAATTTTAATTTTAAATTCTGAGTAAAGTAAGGATTATATTGCGGTTATCATTTACCATTAATGTTGCTTTTTTTATACAACCACATTTGTGATTTGTGAGAACTTAAAATATATAATTTATCATTAAAAATATTAATTTAATGATTTATTTAGTAAAATATTGAATGTATAATTAAGACAAATATTTCTATGTTTATTAAACCTTACATTAAAAAATAAAAAATAAATAATTATTTTATCAAGTGCTAATTGAAACAATCCATTGAACCGATATTTTATGTATATTGTAATTGTAATACTTTTATTATTTTAATATAATAATATTAGTACAATTATGTCCATCGAGAACAATTAAATTAAATTATTATAATTATTATATTCAAACAAATTTAATTTACCAATTGCAGTGATACTAAAATTCAACTGAAGGAGTAAATGGTATTATTATAATTGTAATCGACATATTAATAGAACTATGCTGATCTAATAATCTCAAAATTGATTGAAAATAATTGTTAAGTGTAGTTAAAAAATAAGGCCCTGCAAATATGAGACATATGCCCCAATAATTATTTAAGACATTGCACGTACTTCATCCGTAAATTAAGCTTGTACCCACAAAATAAATAAATTACATAAATTTAAATATGTGTAATTTTAAAGTATATAAAATTTTCAAGAGGTATAATTTTAAAATCCTAATTTTTAGTACAAAATATATATTATAAAAATCTAGATATAATTTTTTAAACTGTGGATGATAATACAGTATAATTTATGAGGGAAACCGAATTCCAAATTTGAATTAAACTATAATATATCCACTGGTATATGAATATGTTGTTTGTTTAACTTTATGAGTAGATATTAAATAATATTTTATTTTTTATATTGATGATGAATAAAATACCTATCGAAATTTTTTTTTTAATTTTAAAAATATAACTTTTTAACAATTGTAAATTGTAATTAGTCTAGATAGGTGACTTTAATACATTTGAGTAAATTATACTATAAGGCTAGACTAGAAATTAGTAAGTAGTTTGAATACTCATGTTTATTGGAATAATTGTAATGTTAACTTAATTTTTATGCTCTACACGTGGTATAGAAACAAGTTTGATGAAATAATATATGTTCCACGACTGAAACCATGGCCTTATGGTAATCGAAATTAATTGTATTCAAATAATAAAAACAATTGAAATGAAAAAAAAAAACAGTAAACAGTATACAATAATTTTTAATTAATTACGAAAGTTATAGATTTATTACTGAAATATTTTATAATGAACAATTATTAATGGGTTTTTGTGGTATTGATAGGTAAATTATATTTATAAATCATAAAAAATGACGTCGAATTATAACAAATAATAAAATATGTTAATATATTATAGTATTGTTATTTAATTTAGTAGTCAGGTACCTATATATATTGAGTTTTTTGTATGCTTACATTTTATTATCGTATTTAATTTATTAGCTCAGTCTAATGAGATCAGGCGAGAGGAAACGAATGCAGTAAGAGTGGTTATGAAGATGGACGTTGAAGGGAAAAGAGGAAGAGGAAGACCAAATAAGAGATGGTTGGAGACTTTGGAGAATGACATGAGGGCTGTCGGTGTGTGCAGAGGAGATGTGATTGACCGAGTAAAGTGGAGGTGTAGGACAAGGGTGGCCGACCCCAAATAGTTGGGAGGAAGGCGAGGCAAAAGAAGAAGAGCTCAGTCCTTAATTCTTAACATACAAATTAACCAATCCATACATATATACTAAATAGTATAATCTAACGGTATCTATTTACATTTAATCAAAGATCAAATATTTAAACCCTTTTCTATGTATCTAGTTGTATTAAAGAAAAAATGTTAACTTTGACCACCAAGTTTAAATATTAATTTGTTTTATTGATATTCCTGTACGTATTCACTTAGTTCTATACATAAAATATAATGTATACCATAGTCTGTATGTTAAATTGCACAGACAATTTTTTTGTTAAGTGATAACTAATAAAGATACAATATACTTTAAGACAGTTATAATCCTTTGATTGTGAGACTATTACAAAACAGTTACAATTTGATAACTTATCGGGCATGCAAGATAAAACATTTTTTGCTTAATTTGATGAACAAAAAATTCATATTTGTTCCTTCTTGATGTACAAAAACATAACAGTATTGAATGAATGACATAGCCTGTCCACTTTTTATTTATTTAAATTCATTATATTTCGTTATACATATTTTTTCTCTATAAAAAAATTAGGTATTCTCGTTTGTTCTTATAATAAAACCACATTAAATAATTTTAATGTAGTTACTTTTTTGTATTGAAATTATTTTAAAATAATATACAATGCATTATATACGGTTATGCAAAATTTTCTAATTGTTGATAAACGCAATTATATATTTTAAAAACAATTAAATTTTTGGAACACATTATTATACTTGTAAGTTTTATATAATATATCTATGTACAATGAGTTAATACACATTTGATTAACCTATTGCACACATTATATTTAATGTTTTCAATATACATTATTTTGATATCAATAAAGTTAATTTAATTAAAAAAATATTGGATACATATTATAATACATATCTTAAGTTCGATATCGTTCAGCTGTTTATGAGTAGATATTTCAATTTTTGATAAACGGAGTTGTGCAATAACATTTTGTGATGTACTACACTAGGGTTACCATACGTCTCGCTCAGGAAATATACTGCTTGAAAATATGAAACAAAAATTAATGTATGTAACCATAAAAAAAAAATAGGTTAAAAACATTTAGATAATAAAAGTAAAAAAAAATCGTAACAATGACTTATATAATTATGATTTATTTATTATTAAATTACGATAATGTAAAAAAATTTCAACGTATAAATTGATAAATTGAATCGCCAACAAAATTTTTAAAAATAAAATGATTCTGCAAATCAAAAAATAAACGTAGTATTATGGTATTACAATGTCCATTCATAATTTTTAAACATAAAAAATCATTTTTAAATGAAATTCGTTCTCTGGGTTTTTAAACATAAAATGTATTACATGTAATCATTGGTTTTAAGTTCTTCGATAACAAGTAACACTTATTTTTAAACCAAAAGTGTGATTACCCAATATTTTGTAACCTTACATTAACAAAATATTTGTATAAATACACAATGTAATATCCACTAAACATTAATTAATCATTTAAGCAGGTATATGTCTACATCATTAAAAATATATAAATTGATAAATAAATCATTAATTACAAGATATATATTTATTGAATAGAATTTCTTCGTATTGATTGGTTTATGTTATCTTCAACTATTAAAAGATTTACGCGTACTATTTAACTCCTATTTAAGTGAGATAATTTTTAATAAGTTAAAGACAATTATAATATCACAAATTATTATAAGTTTAATTTAGTTTTTTTCTAAAGGATAAGATGAAATATGTATATTCGTTATTTTAGTTAAAATGTTTATTTATACTATTACTAATTTAATTTATGATTAGTTGGGTGTTTTGATTCTTATGAATTAAATGCTCAATCAATCTATGGTTAAATTTATACAATATTTTTTATCGGTAGGGGAGGGCCGTCATAGTATAAATATTACATACTTTACAGTTAAAAAAATTATAAGAACCCTTTATATATTTTGACTAAAATAATTTTTGGAACGAAGTTTTTGTTATCATGTAACTGTGTTATAGGTTATTGTCGTTACAAAGAATACAACCATACGGATAATAATAAAATAATGGACAGCTTATAGTGTTTTGTTTATTAAAATTACTTAAATATGAGAATATTTAACAAAAAATAAGTCTTATGAATAATGTCGTGTGGGGAATCGTATACGATTTTAATTAGAAAAACAGGTTACCTTGTATTGCATACAGGTGATGACAACAATAGCGTTGACGGCAGTGGTGATCAGCGAACAAACGACGTTGTTTTGACTAGTGATATTCCATTAGAAACTTTTCCGGTAAATGTTCCTGGAAAAAATTATTTTCTTGAGAATTTTTTTTTAAACTACTTTTCCAGTAAGTTGTATACGTATATAATATGTAGGTATATATATAATTGCTTAAAATTGTTTTTCAAGGTTTTTTTAAAATCAGTAAATTTTAAAACTAGGCTAAATATTATGTATTTTAGAAAAAAATCGATACTCTTTTGGCCAGTGCTATTAGTGCTATTATTAGTGGGATGCTCCGATCTTTTGTTGAATATACATTTTGTAAACAATTGTTCTATACTATTTGATTATCTTATAAATTGCCAAAACGAAAGGCTTTATCGACAAATTTATTAAAAAGGAATTTTTATAACAAAAATTTAAAGCAGAAAATAAAATAATCGAGTCAACATTTCTGTGTATCTAATGTGATGGTTGATCTAATTTAAGACAAGAAGGAATTATTAACTTTGTTATTACTATTCCAGAACCTTTCTTTGTGGACTTTATTAATACTGATTGAAAAAGTCACACAGCAGAATATTTAACTAACCAAATAATTACACTAATAAATAAATTTGATTCTAAACAGTTTGTAGCCTTTATTAGTGATAATGATAGTAGTTTTTTAAGGCTGCTGAAATAGTTCAAAATAAATTTGAACATATGCTAATGATAACATACGTTTGTCACATTTTAAATTTATTAGTTAAAGATATATATAAATGTGATCAATTATAAATATTTGAAACTAAAGTTGTCTCAATAATAAAAACAATAAAATATAGCCAGAGACTTTCACACAAAATTTGGAATATTTCAAAGGAAAAAAGTATAAATTTATTAATTCAATTACTAGTGAAAACTCGATGGCATCAATTTGCTGTAAAAATTTATTTAAATTAAAACAGGTATGATATTAAAATTGGCAAAAATTGATGAAGATGTTACGATATTATTTAAGGATCATGTTTATACTATTTAACTGGAATCATTTTGGAAAACTTTCGACTCAATGGTACAACCAACATAATCAACTGTCAATACAATTATTCTTCTAAAAGGTGACACACTCATTAATCATAAAGTTTATTCAACAGATAAAAAATTAAAGTTTTGATTAATTGAAGTTGTTGAAGAAATAAATTTAGAAAATTTAAAAAATAAAGAAACCATTTTAGGTAAAATATCTAAACAATAACCCGTTCATTGACACGGCTCCAGCGCCTAGTCTTCTCTCTCAACCGTACACACTGCCACTCTGGCCTAAAATGGGAGAATATCGATAATAATAAAAAATTCGCGGTGACTCAGTGTTACGCGCCCGGCATTCTGGCGCGTGGAGTTGCAGGCTCAATACCCGTACCGTGCAAATTTTTTCATGACATCCTCGATATCTCTCCCTAAACCGGCCACAACAACTGAGGCCGCGTCATCATATTACAGCACATATTTTAAATCCAAAAACACTTAGAAATGAGTTAATTAATGAAGAACACATTCATGTTTCTGAATTTATTAACAATTTTGCGATGATCTTTTATGATGTGAACAATGAAGATTTTCTTATTGAGATTATAAATTATACAAATAAAGAAGGGTTATACTCAAAAACTTTTCCGTTGAAAAATGTTTCTAAGTGGAACCTATAATATGGTGATAAACAAAAAGTTCAAAGTATACATTGTTATAACTTTTCCATCTCAAATAACTGTCGTTATTGACAACCAAATAATCAAAATACAAGTGTTAGATAAAAACATAACATTTTATTACACAAATTTATAATAAAACATATTTTTAAATATACTCATAATTTTTGTAATTACAATAACTGAAGGCGTCTGGGGTGTTTATTAGCATATGCATCAACTACTTCTTTAGGTTTTATAATTATTTCAGGGTGTAACAATGCTAATCCATTTAATCGATTTTTTACCATAGTCGATCTTAAGTAGGTTTTAATTCTCTTAAGTGAAGAGAATGACCTTTCAGATGTACATATTGTCACAGGAATAGTTGCAAATAGCATTAAAAGCCTTTTAATGTTTGGGTAATAATTCATGAGTGATACAAATATTGTTTCCAATGCAGTGGATGGAAGTTCATCTACTAGTTTTTCTTTCCAGGTTTTCAATTCTGCTTCTAATTCATTAAAAGTTCCTGATAAATCAGGTGTATACAATAATGCTGCATCTACAAAATCAAATCTTAATATTGAGCTGTATAATCCATTAACTTTTGTCAAAACTTGTCCATCAGAACTTTCAATCATACCTATATTCTAAAAATGATAAAATAGCAGGAAGCATTTGATTAAATCTTATAAAATCTTCAAGATGTTCAACCCATCTAGTTGCACATAGTTTTAATAATATATCTGAATTAAGATTTGGACAGTGTTTTTTATTTTTACTTTTAAAATTTTCAAGTCTTTTTTTTGTGTTTCAACTATTTTAAAACGACATATGTAGACAATAAGAAAGATAATTTTATTTAATAAAATATTTCCTACGCTATTCTGATATGGGAAATATTTTTGGAACTTCTACCGAACATATTCATGAACTTACTTTCCCGGGAAAGTGTCCATTCTCTAGTTTTGGTATTAGGATTCTACTACTACTAGTTAGTACTTCTACTTAGGCCCCTAGAGCATAAGTGGAATCGGGGGAGAAATAATTACGAAAACATTGTTGATAATTTTCACATTTGTTATAACTGATTGTGTTAATGAGTAATATTCATCATGTGATAACAATATGGGTTTATTGGATTATATTTTAATATACTATACAATTCCATGAAGATACAATTTACATAGTTTGATAATTTAAAATCATAATTTTTAATTCTAGGATAAAAAATAATTAATCATTTAAATTAGAAGTAATTTTACAATATTGTGAGTACACATTTATATCCGATTGGATATTTATTCTGATAATGAATAGGACATTAAAATGTTGATTTAATTATTATTTGTATTACATTTTTATTGTGGAATTCCTCGGACTACAAAACCGTAATATTTTTTGGAACATATTAATTTATTCTTCAAACTATTTATTTCTACTGTACATTTACTATTACATTCGTAGCTTAACAATTTTAGGTAGATCATAAATCCAATCAACAAATACGTATTATTAATTACCTTGTTTACGATAAATTTACTATAAATAATAAAACATGTTTATTAATTATTAATTTCTTTTTATTATTATTTATTCACAAATATTATTGATGCTTAATTTGCTTATCTCTAAACTTTGAATATATATTTCTTTTAAAATATGGCAAATTGACAAATTGAACAAAAACTGTATCGCTGTTGTAGCAACCGTTTCATTGTGGTTCCTTGTGTTCACCGGGTTCGCGTGCAACTACATGATACGTATCAATCTCAATATTGCCATTGTCGATATGACCACTGCAAAGAGCAAAGGACAGAGCATACTGTTTTGTGGAAATTCTACGTCAAATATGGAAGAACACAATGATTTTGTCAAACAAGTAATACTCATAGATTTTACAACACTGGAAAAAGTGTCAACGAACCGTTGTAGTAATCTATATATCGACTGGAATGGTTGAATTGCACTTATTACCTAAAAAAAAAAAAAAAAATGATCAAATTGCACTTGGGTTGAAAAAAGGTAATGGTCGAACTGAATTCCTTCAAAAAAGGAATTATAACTTAAGGTTTTCACTATGGATGTTCACGTGTGCGTGCATAAAAATGGTTATAAACATATTGTTTGATAAAACTGATCTTTCGTGTTTAAGACTTGTTAACTAGTTTTTTTAAAAACGTTGTGAACAATAAATATCTTACATTTACGTTTAGCTTTTAGCACAATTACTAAAAGATATTAATTCAGAATACTGACATAAGACCTTCAACAAGATGATAAAAAAAAATTAATTGTATTGGAAAATATATTAACTTATATGCTCAAAAGCGTATTACCAGGTTAAAGTTTTTGAATTCGGTTTGTTATTACTACATACAATTATTAAAATGAGTTAAAAAAATTAAATAATAATTATAATAATAATAAATCATAAGTAATTATAATATTATACGATTTAATTATTTTTGTTGTTTATATATTATTTAATTATTTAATCAATTGATTTTAAAATTGAATAATATATTAACTTTATAGTATGTATAAAAAATCATTTTTTACCACGCCAATAAATAAAATCATTGGCTGTCCTAAGCCTATAAATAGAAAGAAAAATAACTGTTTTCTTAATATTTAACCTTTTCAAATCCATGTAATTTTTATTAAAATACCTTTTTTGAGTCCTTTTTTGATTAAGTGCGGGTGGATGAAACGGAGAGAAGCATCGGGTGTGTTATGCGATAAGAGAATTCCAATGAGGCTAAAATGTAAATTTTATAAAAGTGTAGTAAGACCAACTATGCTGTATGGTTCAGAGTGTTGGGTGGTTAACAGGAGAATAGAACAAAGTGTCGCGGAAATGAGAATGCTTAGATGGTTGAGTGGAGTGACAAGAGAAGATAAAATAAGGAACGAATACGTGAGAGGTAGTGTTGGTGTAGCGCCAATTGTGGACAAGATAAGAGAAAATAGGCTGAGATGGTTTGGGCATGTGATGCAGCGAGAGGAAACGAATGCAGTAAGAGTGGTTATGAAGATGGACGTTAAAAGGAAAAGAGGAAGAGGAAGACCAAAAAAGAGATGGTTGGAGACTATGGAGAATGACATGAGGGCTGTCGGTGTGTGCAGAGGTTGTGATTGACCGAGTGAAGTGGAGGTGTAGGACAAGGGTGGCCGACCCCAAATAGTTGGGAGGAAGGCGAGGCAGAAGAAGAAGAAGAACACCTTTTTTGAGTCCGAATGCAGTTCAACCATTAACGTTTTTCAACCTAAGTACAGTTCAACTTAAATAAACGCAATTTGACCATGCCCATATCGACTAAACATATTATATATATTTCTTATAATTATCATCAAGTATTTTCACCAATATGACGTATTCACCAATATCAAAGTATCCACCTAATTAGTTTATATGCAACAATAAAATATGTATTAATGTATTATGATTATAATTATAAAGATTAATCTTTCAACTCTATTAATATGTAAAAATAAATTAATTAGACGATGCTTCGGAGGTATATACTATTAATTATTATTAAAAATTTTGATGAAAAATGCTTTTCAAACTTATCAATACATAATGCTCATCTTTGATGCGGATATCCTTAAAAAAATTTCGAATAAAATTTGACCTCTCTTCTCAATATATCATAAAATATTCTTATGGAATTAATAAATATAAAAACAATATTTACAAATATTTAATAGGTTAAAGTCAAACAGTATTTTTCTTGAGATCAGCTTTTTTATAACGAATAGTTCGTGGCTTTAATACATTTAACGTATTCTTCATGTACCGTAGTATACATAAATGTTCTGTTATACAAGATTAAGATTTTGATTCTAATCAACCTGGATCCTAATATAACTAGCAAAATTAAAACGTGTGACATATGGGTCAGTTATGTCCCTGTTATTTTTGGTGTTTAAAAATTATAGTTCTAAATTTTATTTACACAGGAAAAGTTAGCTTTTTAGTATATTTTAAATTATTAAAATTTGCTAAAATTCTCTGATTAAATTTTTGTTTTAAAATCTTCAAGGGGATATAGTTAAATCAGATTTAGTACTCATTCAGATACTTATATTTTATGCTTAAAATGTTTTCCTTTATAAAATTCAGTGTTATTGTTATTGTCTCGACAGAAAGAATTTGAATGGAATAACCGTGAACGGGCCATGGTACTTGGCTCATTTTATTGGTTACACTGGGCATTGCAACTACCGGGTGGTTTGCTCGCTCGAACTTTTGGTGCAAAACGCATATTTGGTCTCAGTAATCTGTTCATGTTTATCATGTCCATCGTAATGCCATTCGTTACACGGTGGGATATCAAAGGACTCATCGTAGCACGAGCGTTACAAGGTTTCATTGGGGTACGTATTTACACATTAATTATTTTATTTAAATCGATTTTTCAGTTCGGACATCATGAAAAAGAATATAAACTCTTCCTTAGTGTCGCAGATCAATAGGGTGAATATAGAAAAAAATAATTTAATTCATTAATTGGGTATTAAGGAGAAAAATGCTAATTTCAAAAATCATTAAATTTACAGAAAAAATATTCGATGAATTATCCTTAAAAATTATCCCTGTAAGTTTACTTTTCCATTTTTCCACGATTATGTTTTCAATTAGAAAATTAAATCATAGGATGTATACAAAACGTATATCTGAACTATTTCAGTTTACGAAAACGAACGAATAATTTTATTTTTTGTGTTTGTGTTTACGATTTCAACAAGGAGTGTTCTAATCATCACTAAATAATAGTAAAATATAGGGAATGGATTATTATTCGTAATTCTGGACAGTCATTTTTTGAATCTTTCAATAGTTTTGTGAATAAATGAAAAAAAAGGAGAAAACTTTAAAAAAAACTTAAATTTTCAAACGAAATTAGAACCTTCACCACTAACGATCGCCTATTGTTCAGTCACACACTAATTTTTTTTTTTTTTTAAGTTTGTGTATAGAATATTGATTAGAAAAATTGCTCGGATCATCACAATTATAAAATACTTCTGATAGGAAATATTGACATTTTAGTAGAAATATTTTACTTGAAAAACGATAATTTTATAAATTTCCTATTACTTTTCTTAATAATTTTCGAAAAACTTACGAAAAAAATATAAAAACCCTTAAAATGTATGATATACCGGTTTTTGACAAATTCACATTCAAATGTTTTCATTGCTACTAAAAAAAAATAATCGTAGAGACATAAAATGTTTAATACTTGCACTATAATTTTCAATAAATGGTATAATTTTTATAAGTTTTTATAGAAAATTTAAATTATTTCTTAGAATTTTTTCGAAAATTTTGATAAAATAAATTTGGTATGACAAAAAGTCTAAAAAGTGACACATATGATTTACTGATGAAAAAAAAATTGAGCTTACAACAATTTATGAGCATTTAAATATTACATTTTGGCACAACGATAAAAATTACGAAAATCCGCTACATTGTTGTAGTCAAGAATTTAAAAAAAATGTTAATAAAAACATTAGTTATTAAGTTACAGATATTTCATAATTTTGAATAATTATAATAAAATGTTTGCTATTTATGGACATTTGAAATATTTGACTGTCCCAAATTTTAGATGCCTTTTTACGAAAGTTAGTTAAAAATTTATTTTTCATTATTAAGAAATTAGATTTTACTACTATACTAACCATCTTTAGAAATATAAACTGTTCTACTAGACTATTTTCATTTTGAATCATTTTAGATTGGTTTCAAGTGTAAAAGACTTGTAAGTTTGTAAGTTTGTACACGTGTCCTCGGGAAATGTGAATTATTATATTATTTATATTTACATTTCTACATTAGTATTACATTTTATTTAGCTTATAATGTTATCTGTATCGATAAGCATTATGTACTAGGTACTAGGAATAGATAGTACCTATCTTGTTCATTTATAAAAGTTTCGATTTTAGTGTACCAATAATCAAGTCCGGATTAAGATAACTTGGGGCCTAGGGCCAAATAATTTTAGGGGCCCATAATCATAATCAAAATATTGGTGACCCACACATAAATATATTTCAGACAAAAAAAAAATTATATTCTAATTTATACATTTATTTCTTGCTTCTTTAAATACTAAAATAAATTATTATTTGTATAAATAATTTTTTCTTGCTTTTTGGTAAGCAAATTCTTTAATAATAATCTTTATTTAATACCAATATATTATTATCTATTATGAATATGGTTTGCCTATAGAAAAATTTTATGTATTGTATCCAAATATTTCTGATTCAATAAAAAAAAAAAAAACCTATTATCCACCCACTACTGTTTGATATCCGTTGTGGGCCTAGTACCATGGCCTCATTTGCCCCCCTCCTTAATCCGGGCTTGCCAATAATAAATATAAAATACTAAATTTTATTAATTAATTGATAAAAATATAATTCGATACGATATCGATATCGAACAAATTACGATATTGCGATACAATATCGAGAAAATCAGAACGATATCGATACACAATATTATATCGTTGCCCAATACTAGTATTCTTATAATCTTTTTGTTAATAATTTACTATACAATCATGTAGAAATTTAGTTTATTATTTTCGATAACTATAGAATTATCGTCGTAAGAAATAATAATTTTTTATAATAATAATTTAATTTACATAGTATAATTATTACATAGTTTAAATTAAAATTTAAAAACAATAAATAACCCTAATATGTAACACCTAGTTTACTGAAATAATTAATTTGTACAATAATAAAAAAAAATTTTTTTTTCTCAGCTCTCTGTAATTCTTTTTTTTTTTTTTTGCTCTCTCGTTATTTCAGATTACTCAACAATTCGAACCCTCGGTAATTCGAAGTTTTTCAACAATCCTGTCAATTTAAAATTATCGTGAGTCGTGTATTTACCCATCTCTGTATCTAACACGATCACAGAATATCGTTTCTTTTTTTTATATTGTAATTTTGTCAAATAATTCTTTAATAATGAGTTCGATTCATCATGACTTTTTTATTTTATAAATTACGGAAAAAATAAAAGTTTTCTGACAGATATTAATGCTGAATAGTTTCCTATAATGATTATAATATACGATGTTTTGGTTCATGGTGTAATCTCTGCAAATACAATCTTGATTGAATAACTTATATACTTATATTTGCACGAAGGTACCATTTAAACATAGATTATAAAGTTTGTATGGGAGATTATTTATTTACTCGTATTATGTTATTTTTGATTACACGTCGTAAAATGTATTACTAGTCATTGAACTGTATCTCGAAATTTTTAATAAACATTAATGATATTATTAATGAATTATTATAGTTTATAATTATAACTTGGTATCGATAATTGTGTAGGGTATGGCGTGGCCGTCAGTACATCATTTAACAGCACATTGGGTGCCACCAAACAAGAGGAGCAAATTCATAACCGCCTATTTGGGTCAGTATTGTAAATACATGTCTTATTTAACTTATTTATTATTTAATTAATTCATTAATTATTACTTTTACGTGTGCATAGGGTATTATAATATTTTACTTTTAATAACTATATAATTATCACAATAAAGGAAAAGTGGTATGAAATGATAATTCTAATATAGTTAAGTTATTTATGACATTTAGCCAAATAAATATTTAAAAACAGATTTATCAGTATTCAATTATTTTGTCAATACCGAAGTCAATACTTATACAATTTATTCGAAAAAGGCTAAGTCAATATTTTATTTTTAAAAAAGTTAATGGCCTAACTCATTAGAATCAATGATCATAAGTCAATATGATTGTTTTATTATGTACCTTATAAGCATAAATTACGCCAAATGCAAACCAAAAGTGCTAAAATAAATAACCTATAAGTGCAATCAAATTACCTTTTTATCAACCCATAAGTGCAAATCAATTTAGAAAAATAAAGTGTATTTTGTTAAAATCCTAGTTATTATTAATATTTAATTAAGCATTTACAGTTATATTAAAATTAGTTAAAAAAATAAAAAGATAATTATAATTTTGAGTATTATTTTAAATTTACAAATACCATGAATATAATTAATAAATATAATATTGAGTAGGTTCCTTAAAATTTTAAGCCTACTCGTACAGTTTTCAATTATTCCCATCTGAAATATTTTTTTCTTTATACAAGTTCCATACTTGTGTGTTAGAGATGACTTTAAATTACCATCATCGTAATGTGTTACGATAAGTCATAGAAGACAAATGCAATAACCGTCCTTTCAGTATATCGTGGAACGGGTAAGACCACGCGTACATTAGAGAGCGTCGAATGTCGCACGTTAAGTTAGTACACGGTATGTACTAAGTAGTGATGGGCATAATCGAATGATTTTAATAATCGAATGATTAGTAATCGAGACATTTTCATAATCGAGATATCACTCGAAATAATCATTCGAAATGTCCAAATGAAATATTAATAATCGAGATATCACTCGTTCAAAATAATCGAATTGTTTTGAATGAAATATCGAATAATAACAATAGACGGGTTTCTTTTACTTATGTTATCTTTACATTATTTATACTTGGTAAATATCAACAACTTTACTATAGCTATGTCCTACCAAATAATCCTATGGTTAGAAAAATATATTACCCATTAAGTCAACAACAATTTAATAATAGTTTTATTATAGTTTATTAGTTAAATTCCCTCGTTTCATGGACGTCATTCATTCATTCCAAATAATTTATATCCGATTATTAACATTTTGACTATTTTGAGGCTAAGAATTCATTGTTTTAAAAATAAACTTAATAAACGAGATATCATTAGAAAGTATGATTCGATTATAATAAATCATTCGATTATAATATAATCGAGATATTATTTTCGTAATCGAAATATCTTGATTATATAATCAATATAATTTTCATAATCGAGATATCTCGATTATGCCCATCACTAGTACTAAGGGTCTAATATTGTATCAGATAATATAATTTATTTCTACACTTTTATCCTACTATCAAGGTATAGAAACGCAAATTCATTTTGC
Source organism: Sipha maydis (assembly GCA_034509805.1). Classification (NCBI taxonomy): domain Eukaryota; kingdom Metazoa; phylum Arthropoda; class Insecta; order Hemiptera; family Aphididae; genus Sipha; species Sipha maydis. The sequence goes on from JASXSY010000268.1 coordinate 146,823, forward strand.
ACTTATGGGTTATCGAAAAAAAAGATCGATTTGCACTTTCAGGTATTACTGGTTAATATAATCATGAAGGTAGTATTTTAGAAATCAATTGGCACTTTAAGTTAAAAATTGCTAAATGTTTTTTGGCGTTAAACAGATTATTATTACCTACACTTTTCGACTTGAACTATTTTGAAAATAATCAATTCAATCGTATCCAATATTTGTATTGTTTACATCTAAAAGGCAGTTCGATTGGCGTGGCTCTTACGTTCCCGTTCTGCGGATACATACTGGAAAACTTTAGTTGGCCGTATGTATTTTACAGTACTGGAGCCATCGGCATCGTGTGGTTTTTGGCGTGGTGGATGTTAGTATACGATACGCCCGCTCAACATCCTTATATATCTCAAGAAGAACTCGTACACATCACGAGCAGCCTGACCAACGTGGTGTCTTCCGTCAAGGTGAATTATCTTCATTTTTAATACCATGATTTGAGAAACTATTGAGGTCAGATCCTGGGTACATATTTTTTGAAGCTGGTTACCTAAAATAATCCTAACTGAACAAGAAAAAACGAGCTTAAAGTAAAAAAAATAATATTTTTTCTCCGCCACGCAAAGTCGCGTAAGTAAAATTTTACAGTGGTAACCGTTTTGCAATTTGTTCTGCACATTTTATTTTCACAAGGAAACATTAGTTGTATATAATAATAATTTAATGTATTTAGCACTCTTCAATCGCTTATTCCAGTTCACATTTTATTTAAATAACACCTAATAACTGTACATCGGACATATGAATCTCAATACGACTTCAAAAATCCAATGTTTTGGATACCTAACAACCCCTAACCCTTTGAGCAAATCCTTTACCATGAGTGATTTACAATTTTTATACAAAATCTTTTATTCTTTTCATAAGTGCTTTAGTTTCCCTCAAAACTCTATCAATATATTTCGGCATATTTTTTTTTACTTTTCGAATGCTCTGTCTTGTGATATCGTAGTTAAAATGTTAAAATGAACCAATAATGTTCATGATTCAAACTATATAATCATATGGTCTTGTTCTCCCTGGACCTGTCTTTAATCATCGTTCTTATATGACACATGTGGATTACCAGTTTTGGTTTTTCGTCATTATTGCTTTTTGTTACAGTTACCGATACCGTGGAAGGCTGTGTTGACATGTGTACCGTTTTGGATTGCATTGTCCATCCAATGGAGTACCGGTTGGGCTCTGCACACGCTCATGACTCAGACGCCTACTTACCTGGATCTGATGTTCGGGTGGAATCCACAAAAGGTTTGAGCTTCATTATATTGTATATATTATTTGCGTAAACATTAGTTTCTTCTACATTAACGGTACCTACTACATTTTCAAGACGGTTAGACGGTTAAACCCACCTATTTTTTCCTCTCAATCTCTAAAATTAAAAAAAGTCACTTTAATGTTCAGGAAGTAAAAAGTTTTTAACCATGTATACACATTTTTAGTCATAATAACTGCATAATAAAAAAAAAAAATTTAAATCAAAGTGTCATAATTTCACAACTAATAATTTGCGCTAATTTTCGTATGCTTTATCGTTTTTAAAACGTGAAAAAATTGAAATCGATTGTACCATGTATAATAGGAATATTCTTCGTGTCGCTTCTATTCAACCACAATGTATTAGGTATGTGCAACTTACGTATGCGTTTTTTAATATTTTTTCTCGTTTCAGATCGGCCTCTGGTCGGGTGTGCCTCATCTCACACGTTTCATGTTTTCCCTGTGCCTGTCGTACGTCATTGACTCTCTCATGTCCACTGGCCTGTATAGTCGTACATGCGTACGTAAAATATCAACCAACATTTGCACTGTAGTACAAGCCATACTCATTGTATCCATTGTGTATTCAGGATGCAATCAGTTGTTGGTCAACGGATTTCTGTTACTGGCCATGACGGCCAGCGGTGCATCTACATCAGGCCCGCTGTCTATAATGGTCGACCTATCGCCAAATTTTGCTAGTTAGTGAAAAGTTTTTTTTCTGTTGTTTAAACTAAACGCCTTTTCTTTTTACTTTTCCTGTAATATTCAATAACATCTAAAACGTGTAACTGATCAGAGATTTACCATATTTATGAATGAATAATAATATCAATTAAGAAAAATATTTTTATTTTATTTTTTTTAAAAAAAACTTTAATTTTAAAAATATTACAATCTATACAACTTTTGTACCAGGAGTAATTGGATGGGTGGGTAAAGGAACTGGGAATGGTTGGCGTAATATGAAGTCTCTCATTAGGGACACTTGGTGGCTTTAAATTTACAATTAGAATTTACTTATTATAATATTTACAGTTTATAAATTTTTTTTGTTTATTGATTTATTATACTGCAGAACCAGTTACGTTTTAGAAGTCTGGTTGGATTTTCAAGTAATGTCGGTAAACTAGATCCTTGATGAGCTGGTTGGAGTTGGATTAAAGTTTTGAGTTGAAGCGTTTGTAGTAAAGAGTAGCAGTTTTATTGACAGAACAAATTTTGAGGTAGGATTTAATTGAATTATTTGAGAGATATCAGGGTGTTTCAGTTATTATGTGGCAGCAGATATTCTGAAAGGCTTGAATGGCTCTCTTAATAGATTTGTTGGCAAAACCCCATATCACCACTCCATATGCCCAAATAGGCTGTAAGAGAGTTTTATATAATATAATCTTAAGGGATAATGATAGGTCTGAGCACAAAAGTTGTTTTAATAGGTTAAGTTTTGAATTTAATTTTTTGCGTTTATCTTTTAAATGAGATGACCATATAAGACGTTTGTCGAATATTAAGCCAAAATATTTTACTTAATATGAGTGAAGAATACTGGTATTGTTCATTGTTAGAGGAGGATATATATGAGGCCTCAGTGAAAATGTGATGAAGAAGGACTTTGATTCTTTGACTTTAATTTTCCATTTCATAAACCATTCAGAGAGGGTATCAATGTGTGTTTGAAGTTGAAGGTTTGCAGTAATATTATCTGAAGCTATTGATAAGAGTGCAGTATCGTTTGCGTAAGTACCGAGGGTTTTTTTTTTCCGATGTGGGTAGATTTGATGTGAAAAATATGTACAAGAAAGGGCAGTGTCGGTCTGGCCCTGAGATTTATCCTTAATATAGGGTACCAACGTTATATATATAAATAAATCCGTGACTTATAAAGTTCATGGTTTGCTCTTGTTGGGTTTTTGTCAACCAGTACTTCCAGATCGTGTCGTTTTAAAAGAAGAGAGTTAGTAAAATTAATGAGTACTCTCAGCTTTTAACTATAAAATATTTATCGCAATAGGATGGCACACTAACTGCTGCTATACTTACTACAGACTGGTGAGCGTCAATTTTCCAGTTGACGATCGTCTGTACGCTGCACATGTATGCTGAGTTAGCATTATTATGTGGCATGTAAAAGGACGTGTAACACCAACACAACCAAGCTAATATGAAAAATCATCAAAATTGTTTTCTTAAACTTAATTAAAATTATTTAATTCTAAACGAAATATTATTGATGTGATATAACATGGGTGGCCAAACCACGGCTCGCGTCATAGACTTTTGCGGCTCGCATCTTATCGTAACATTTTTACAAAAAATTTGAATACATGAATTTATGTATTTGAAAAAGTATATTTTATTAAATTACAGCGTATAGAAAAAAATTGTAAAAATAAAGTGTTCTTGATATCTTTTTTCTTTATTGACTATTTTCTTATTTGTTGCGTGTTTATTTTGCTTGTAAGCTTTTTAAAATCAGGATTATATGTTGTTAACGCAGTCCTTAACAATTCAGTTAAATACTCATCCGTTAATGTTGATCGATGTTTAGATTTAATCATTTTCATGGTTGAGTATAAAATCTCGCAAAAATATGTTGTTCCGAAAATCGATAATAACTTTTGAAAGCAAAGAGTAATTTTTGGATATTTAATAACAGGCACATGTTTCCAAAATTCCAACAAAGAATGATAACTGTATTTGAACTGCTTTAGTCCTTCATCTTCCAATAATTCCAAAAGTTCAATTTCTAAAGCTGCCGTATCCATTGAAATCAATTTTAATATTGGACATCCATTTTCAATAACATTAATTACAAAGGGATTTTCTAAAAATGCAATCGAAGGTTTAAGTAATTTCAAGTCTTTAAATCGATCTTCATAGAGAGTTGATAAACACTCTAATTTTTGTACATAATCTGTCCGATTCAATTTTGTTTTTATTCCAACCAAATAATCCTCAATTTTTTTTAAGTATGGAAAATGGTTTAAATTATTTATTCTTAAGTCTCTTTGAAAAAGTTTAAGTTTATTTTGGAAACTAAAAATATCTTGTAGTAGATTATTTATAAATTTATTTTTACCTTGAAGAGACATATTGAATGAGGCTAAGTGATGCACAACGTCAGTACAAAAAAATGACATATCTCTTAACCATTGTGGGTCTGAAAGTTGTGGAAAGTTTTTATCTTTTTCTTTTAAAAATGTTTTAATAGGTTCCAAAAAATCGAAAAATTTTATTAAAACGTTATTTATCGATAACGATCAAACTAAACAATACCAATAATAAAACTATTATAATATTTACTTTAAAAAAATACAAAAACGAAAATAGATAAAAATTTTTAATAGAGTTCGAGCGTAACGGTAAAAAAATTGTTAATAGGTAATATTGAATCTCACTCCAATATTATGTTATTTAGGGGCCCATTGTAATTTTTTTTGCCGGAAGCCTGATCATGAGCCAGACTGACACTGGGAAAGGGGTAATGTTGCTTCCTTGAGGTATCCCAGCACCAATGGAGAATTGCGTTGAGTGTTTAAGGTTGTGGCGAACCTTGAATGTGTGATTGTTCAAGTATAATTTTAAAATGAAGTAATAAAGGACAGGAGATAAAGTTTTTAATTTTAAAAGTAGTCCATCGTGCCAGACGTCGTTAAATGCTTTAACTACGTCTAAAAAGACTTCAGTACAATAAAGAAAAATGTAAAAATAAACTTACGAGCTAACGTAAATGATTAAATTTATTTCTGTGATACCGTTAGTAAATTGTTTACTCTACAAACTATTCATGAAAACTGTATTACATATATGTGCAATTTAAAAAGCTAAAACAATTATGTTCTAGATAACTTATTTAAATAAAAAAAACTTACACGTGGTATTTTTTCGTCCGTACTTCGATGAAAAATCCATACACGAATCATTATAATGTACATATTTCGATGTTCGGAGTAGTGTAGTGCAGTAGTCACACAGTTGGCTACGACACGCGCAGTCATCAGTTCTAACCCGGCTTAGTGCAAAAAACATTCTGCGGAATTAATTATTCTTTCCCCTGCCATTGTTCTGATTGTTCTACACTGCTTTCCACCGGACCAACTCTACTGGGAGTGAAGTCCACACACGTGACAATTCTCTACTCAGAGAAGAGAGCACAAAGTGATACTCCTTTCATTAACCCTCCCACGTTAAACGGATGTCGACATAAATCCTTACGATTATTTTGATAGAAAATTTGAAATAAAAAAAAACAAGTAAATAAAAATATTTTGATGTGTTAGGGTGGAGTTGTTCCTATGTCACTATAATACGTGGGTCGATATTGAAGGGCCGAGGTGTAAACAAATATTCTTGAAAATTTTATGGGTTTTCGGTCTTATTTTATTTTTAGCTAAAGGCTCAGACAAACAGAATGCGATCTGTCGCAGCGGTCAGCGATCACGCGATCATCACTACGGTCAGCGATCTGATGATGGCACACAGGCAGCGATAAATTAGAAGCGGTCTGCCACAGTTATAATTTAAAAATCTAGTAATCTAGTACACAATTGTTTATATCTGTCCACTTGATTTCATTTTTTAATAATTGCCATCTTACAATAATGTCAAGTTCTGATGAGGAACAACTTCTTTTATTACTTGCACTTAAAAATAAAAGGAAAAAACGAAAATTAGCGCATAAAATCAATACGAGGGAACAGTTTGGTGAGTACCATCGACTGTGTATTGAATTTCTATCACATGAAGATCATTTTTTCAAATATTTTTGTATGTCACGCGAGTGTTTCGAAAAACTGCATAATTTTATAAAACCAAATACTGAGAAATGTCCTACAAACTGGAGAAAACCAGTTGAGACAGAGGAAAAATTCCATGCTATGAAATGTTATTCCATGCTTCGGCTTTTTTTTACTACATTTTTATAATTTTCATGAGATGTGTCAAATATTTAACATACTTTCTTACATGCTTAATGAGCATTTCAGTCTCTTCAGTCATTTTAAAAATATAATATAATTACTTTATAATAGAATAAAAAAAACCAATAGATAACAACAGATCAACAGCTGCCCGCGCGGAATTTTGTGATTTTGTATAACTGTATCGCCTGTGGTCGTGATCTTTATAGTACCGCCGCGACAGAACGCCTTTTGTGTGACAGGGATAATGCGATTTTACGTATTACATTTTTATCGCCATACCACCGCGGGAAAATATCATTGACCGCCGCGACAGACCGCGTTCTGTGTGTCCGAGCCTTAAGAGTGGCATGCTAGTCAGAAATCTCTACTTTAAAACATCAGTTTAATCTCAACCAACATTATGTATAAATCAACCTTAATCCCCTTCATTTAATGCTGCGTTAAAACTTATCGGTTGTGTTGCGCATAGCAAACACTGATCCGACTGGCCTGAAACTCAAAAAAATTGTATTAATACGGGTAAAATAAAATTTATTTAAAAATAAAATCTACAATTATTACAATATTAAATACATTGTTGTATCTATTGTACAGTAAATATACAATACTATGAATTGTACTACATTCATATATGACATATATTGTATTTAATCCCGGGTTGAACGTATAATACAGTATAGTAACGGGATCAGTACATTTTCTCGACATTCAATTGCCCGACACCTTAATTGCCCGACACCATTTTCCCGACAATACATTTGACCGACACTACATTTGCCCGACACTATGTTTGCCCGACAATATCAAATTAAATTATGAATAAATTTGTGTCAAAAATTATTTACAATTTCAATAAAATATTATATTTTATTATGTTATTTACAAATTAATCTTATTCACAAAATTATACAACTAATTATAAAATATTTCTCTGACATATCAAGTTTAGTATTATTAATAAATATGTGTCAACAATTAATGATAATAAAAACATTATACTACTTATAATTTAATGTTATGAGCGATTTCCCTTAGAAATGATAACTGTGATCGATTTCCCCTATCATTTATAATTACACTAATACATTTTTCTCTTTCAGCGTATTCTCTACGAGTTGAAGTATGTGCCCTTCCACGAATTATATCTTCGGCTCTTCGTTCCATTTGAATTTGTTCTTTTTTAATTTCCTCTAAAATTGTGTAAACACCAACATGACATTATCCAACGAGAGTTTTAAAACGTCTGTGCCAACCCTCTACGCGGTTTTGAGTTCTAGGAACTCCTAATTCCATTCGCTCAAATACGGACCAAAATTTTGGTGGAAATAAAGGAGCTGTACGACTTACATTACCTCCTCTCATTATCCTTCTAATTCTACCATGCACATAATTGTTCTCAAACCACTGCATTATCTCAGAAGCTTCTTCAGGAATAGTAGATTTCAATTCATCGAATGCACCTGGTATTTCGGTAGGTGGAAGAAAAGCAAGTGCAATAATCTGACGTAGTTTCAAACTAAATTCTTCGTCTTCTCCATATCTTTTACTTAGAGAATTTGTTTGAATTTGACACCATACGCTTTGCCCATGATGAAAAAGACAACCTATGCAATTTTTTTTGAATTATTCTATATTAATAATATGGAATACATAATAAATGTAAAATATATTATCGGAATAATGTAGTGTCAGGCCAATGTAATGTCGGGTAAAATTATTGTCGGACAAATGTAGTATCGGGCCAATGTAATGTCGGGTAAAAGTATTGTCGGGTAAAAGTATTGTCGGGCAAATGGTGTCGGGCAATTGAAGTGTCGGGCATTCGAGTGTCGGGAAATCATATCAGACCCTATAGTAACACGTATTATACGTACGTATAAAACGTATAGTATATATCACATAATTATACCGTATGAAAGTAAAATCACTTATAAACAAAACTACATTTATAATTTACACTAACTACAAAAAAAAGGAAATATAAATTATAAATAGATAAGTATGGAACTATTGATTTATTATCAATACTTATAATTATCTTGTCGTGGACGCATTTAAAGTAAATTCATTATACTTGTAATATTTATAAAATTTTAATTATTTTTTGGCAACATTCAAATTTTATTTTATATCAATACAATAATATATGTATTATATTCTGTGCCTATAACAATGTTTTATTATTTTTTATTTAGATAGATTAAAAAAAATGAGGGGAGAAAATTACGAACAAAAAGATTATTTTGTAACTTATTTAACATATATTTTTTTTAACTACCTAATATATTTTTATCAAGTATAAAAATAAAAATTTTAATATCTGAAATAAGAAGTATTTTAAATTTTCTAAGAGTCCTCTTCTTCTTCTTTGGCTTTTTACAGGTTTTTAAGGCCCATTGCCGCAACAACATATTATCTCCATTCTTCTCTATCATGTGCCGTTTCTTCAGCATTCCTTACTCCCAAAATCATCAAGTCTTATTTTATTCTATCGATATATATATCGATATTCTCCCCTTTTAGGCCAGAGTGGCAGTGTGTACGGTTGAGAGAGAGGACTAGGCACTGGGGCCGTGTCAAAATAGAAAGTATTTTAAATTTTCTAAGAATAAATTTCAAAAACGAAACGTATACGTTTTAGTCATTTTATACGTTTTATACATATAATTATTATACGTATTACGTATAAAACGTTTTATACGCGTATATTACCAATCCTGGTTTAATCACACAAAAGCCGAACAGGATATTGAAAAGGGAAGGACTTAGTTCGCTTAAATCCAATGACCATAACTGAAGAATACATATCAATGGGTTTATATGGAAATAGAAAAAAATATTATTATTAATTTTTAATAATTAATACTTGAGTTGTGAAAGAATACAGTATAACCAATAAACATTTACATGATTAAAATGATTAAAATATACATTAAAATTATTAAATCAAATTATTTTATATTTATATAAATAATTCAATTATTTTTTTTCCTAACTTGTACCTAACGTAACTAATGAAATAACAGTAGACAAAACTTTAACTTATTATAATTATCATCAATTTTATTATAACCAGTGTCATCATTAGAAAGCAGACAATTTAGGCAATTTCCTAGGGCTTCGCACTTAAAATTAATTTGAAGGTCCACTATTTGTCAAGATAGAACAGTTAGTTATATGAGTATTTAAGTGTAAAGAAATAGTACTGTTTGCCTATGACCTCGCAAAAGCTTGCGACGTCACTGATTGACTGACTGACTGTTTGATGGCAACCTTCAAACCTATACACTTTTGCCTATGTCATTTTTAGGTATAAAATATACACGCGTACTTAAATACCAACCGTTTTATAGGCGTGTTGCAAGGATTCAGCGGCATCACCGGTGTCATCCCGGGAATGATATCGCCATTTGTACTGTCTTACTTTACAAACGAAAACGTGAGTATATCCGTGTCAGCATGGTGTTATTTTCTGCACCAGAAGAATTGAACTTATCATCGTCAGTTATTATTTTATTGATATTATTTGTATAATTTTTTATTTCTTACTATTCATATAGAACACGATCGAAGCGTGGCAAAATTTTTTTGCTTTGAGTGGCGTTATCATAGCCATACCAGGACTAATGTACAATTTCATTGGATCCAGCGAACTTCAGTCGTGGAACAGTCCTACAATAATCAACGACCAAGAGCTGACCGCCACCAATGGTAACACGACGGTCAAAAAATGATTTTTTTCATGCGCAAATACAAGAATCAAACAAAAACGACCAATTGTATATTTTTATCTTTTCTTTTTCTATTTTATATTGACCAATATTATAGACACACATTCACATAAGATTATAACAGTTGTACATTCTAATCCATACAATTTAGAATCTTCTATAGTAATAATATAATCTTAACTATAATAATAAACATGTTTACTTTTACTAAAAGTAAGTTATGACAAACACTTGCTCAGATGTACAATTTTGGATTCAAATTTGAAATCAAAAAGATTGTATAACTAAAATATTGTTTAAAAATTATAATCATGTTCATGAACATTAATGAATATATTAACATAAATTAAAATATATTGTAATAATCCAAAAAAGGTGTTTAGCCATACTGTAATTAATTAGAAAAAATATATATATTTTAGATAATAATGAATTCAATCAACTATATGGTAGTTCAATTGACACAACTCATAAGTCAAGAAAATGTCAAGAATTGATAAGAATTAGGAGATAACATCACAGATATATACATATTATATATTATATACATTTTTATGTGAGAGTAATATTAAGTTATTCAGTCATTGATTTGTGGCACACTGATGAAACTTATTCAATTCACCTAAAAGAGTTTACTTTTTAAATCAATTCACTCACTTACTCACTACCTACTCAGTTCTTATACTTATATACAGTGACGTAATTAGGAGTTAGTTCTGGATCGGAATATAAATTTATATTATATCGTTTTAGTGGGGGCTATGCCCCCCATACCACCCTTTTGTTTATTAAATTTCATAGATATCAATATTCATTATTTACTATTAACTATGAACTTACAGATTGACATGGATACATCAAAATGAGTACATAGAAATTAGAAATATATAAATATATGAAAGTTTTAATCATTTCAGAAAACAGTTTTTAAAACTTTCTTACTACTTTGCTAGGTTGGTATTCATCTGAGTGATATTTTGACAAACTGTCTTCTTGAACGACTTGATCAGTTTCTTTAATTTTTTTACTGAATAAATGAAAGAAAGGCATCTGACTGCCTTTCCATTTTTAATTTAATAAAATATTTTATTAGGACTATTAGGTATCGGTTATTAAAAATAGTTACAATTTAAAGGCAATAATTATAAGTTTTAACCTTTAGCTTTTATTACTGTAATTAAATAACTAATAATAGACATTAGTAGGTGTTGTTTAACGTTATTAAACATGTTCAAAAATTAACCTTATACTACAGATTAAATTGCATTTAAAATAATATCATGTCTATCTATCAATAAAAACGTATAATTTAGCCAATACTCTGACTTAGCCGTTTAAAAATGGTAAGAAATTAACAACAGTCGTTAATTGTAAGCTCTAATTAGTTTTATCTTTTTACTATAATAACGTCTATGAATTCTTATGTCTTAAAATAAAATTAAAATCTTAAAATGATTTAAAGCCATGTGATTATGGGAATTTAAGGGAATTTAATAATGATTATTTTTTTTAAGAAAAGACTCTGGGAGGGGGATATATCACCATATTCCCTCATAATTAATAATTATGCCACTGCTTATATATTGTGTAATGGGCATACATTTTGAATTGTTAAATATCAAAGTAAGACTACATTTTACAATTTGAAAGTATTGATAAATATTATTTTTTTTTTTCATATTTGAAATAATATGCTAAAGAGTAATACTGATAACTTAATAAATCAAATTTCTAAGTTAGAAATCTAAATATGTATACTAACAAAAGAAATCAAAACTAGTTTAAAAAACTATTTACGACTTTAATACAGCATATTAGATATAAAATAGAATACATCTTCTAACAATTTCTCAATACTACAAATAATTTGAAAAAATAATTAATTTAAAGTATCAGATAATATGCAGTTTTCAATACACAAAAAGAACCGGATGGACCTCGCTCTGCTGTACACTTGGAGGTGAAGTGCGACTCTTCATAGGATAGGTCATTATAATGGATTTGTTAAATTTGAATTCAATGATAGGTATCATTGTATACGAAAAACGATTTTGAACGGAGATGATATGTTTGTCTAGAATATAATACAATGTTATTTATAAATATTGTAATAAGTATATTTTATTTTGAAACGAAAAATTTAGAAAAATCGAAAATTTAAATTGTCTATAAATAATTCAAAATATTTCAAAATACATTGAAAACTGAACCATGTATAGAAAACGTCAATATAAAGATTTGGTGATAATTTCAAGTTGTTGCAGTTATTCGTTTTTGAGTTAGAGCATTTAAAAAAAAAACCGATATCTTTGTCAGTCTAGAATATTATACATTACTAGCTGAATTACCTGGCTTCGCCCGTGTGTGGTTTTTGTTTTATCAAAATTAAATTCTTAAATCAACACAAATTGTTGTGTTTTATAAAAATGTATTTTACTTAATGTTATCAAGTGCTAAATAGTAGTAGTTGCTGAATTTTAGAGACAAAAAAAAAAATAATAATAATATTAAAAAATGATTCTATCCTTATATATAACTTTTTTTATGAATATTTACAAATGATACGTAGTTGCTCAATTCTAATATGGCTTAAGTCAAAACCTCTTGGTATACCACATTTAGAGTTTTATTTTGTGGTGCATAAACGGACAAATGGTAAATAAAATATAAAATTTGTAGTTAAATAATTTAGGGAAACATCACACAAACACGCACAGTTTACTGATCACAGTCGCAGTACACTGATTAACCAACAATCAGTGCGCGATCGGCGCTGGTGGATCGTAAGTCGTAACATATTTATCGCATTTCGGTAAGAAATGCATTATTTTTTTTAGTCGGTGTTTTCTATACAACTCAATAAATTTAATATAATATAGCCTCGGAACAATTCATAACACACACAAAAAAAAGGTCAGAGTCCAGCTAGACGGAAACCCTTGGACTGTCGTGCCGTATTTCCCATTATCGGCCGACTGCTATTGTTATTATTATATGAATGTAGATATATAAATTACACGTAACAATTTATTTTTGGCGATTTCAACCCATTAAAATCAACATTTTGAAAATCGGACGACGTGGTGACATGCAGGAAGGTATTTGGAACAACTTTGTGAAAAAAAATTGAGAAAAAGTTAAATATTGTCGTCACAAAATTGGTACATAAAAAAGGCTTGTTCTTTTATATATATAAGGATAAGGATAAGGATAAGGATAAGGATATTATATTTTACATGTAATTTTATGTCAACATTCGCTGTTCAAACGCTTATAAAAAAAAATTGTGCCTATGGATTTTAATAATTTTTTAATGACATTATGAACTACTTCTGTGAAAATCTTCTATTAAATTTTCAAGTATATTGTAGAAGCCAAATTTTTTTTATCACCGATTATAAAAATAAAATGTAAAAAAATCAAATATTTTAAATGCCTATAAGTGGCTTAAAAATCAATATAATATTTTGAAAAAAATATGACAAAGGAAATACCAATCTTAACAGCTGGTAGAAATTTCAAAAATTTGCGGCTTATACTTTTTGAATTATAACAAATATTCAAATTGTTTGAGAATAAATCGCTATTTTATGCAATTTGGTAAATATTTAAATTTCAAACAGTCATAAAATTTACATAAATTTTACATATTTCGTATAAATTGGAACTTTGAGCACTTATAAAAAAAAAATGGTGACTTACGATTTTAGATTTTTTTTTTATCAGTTAAGGAACAACTTATAAGAAACCTTGTATTAAATTTTCAAGATTTTCTGGCCGGCCAAAAAAATTTTATCGTTATTTTTAAAAAAAAAAAATTAGAAAAATTGAAAATTTTAATTGTCTATAAATAGCTCAATAAAAGTCAAAATACTTTGAAAATTTAACGGTGTATAGAGAACGCTAATCTTAACATTTGGTGAAAATTTCAAGTATTTACATAGATTAGTTTTTGAGTTATAGCAAAATAAAAAATTTGAGTATGTCGAAAATTGGTTTTGCGTAAAAACTCCCGTTTTTCCCTCATTTTTTTAGGGTTTTTTGCGTCGCATTTAAAAAATATTGAAAATATACCCCCCAAAGTATCAACTAGATTCACTTTCCTTTCAGAAAAGTTGCTACATAAGCAAATCGAAGCATTTTTACTGCCAAAAAAGGTGTTGTTAGACACAAAAAAACAACAAAAATAAATAAAAAAATTAAAAAAAAAACACACATCATTGTAAAACCAATAGATTCCATCACTCCGTTCAGAATCTAAAAAAAGAACAGGATGGGCCTCGCTCTGCTGTACAGTTGGGGGTGGAGTGCACCTCGTTTATAGGATAGGTCATTATTACAATGGATTTGTTAAATTTGAATGCAATGATAGATATCATTGTATACGAATAATGATTCTGAACGGAGTTAATATGTTTGTCTAGGCTAAATACAATGTTATTTATAAATATTGTAAAAAGAATATTTTATTTTGAAACGATAAATATATTTTTCAATTAGGATGGGTTGGCATAAAAAAAAAATTAATAAAAAAAAAAATAAAAAAATAAAAAAAAAAAAACACACATCATTGTTAAACCAATAGATTCCATCACTCCATTCAGAATCTAAAATAAAACACACATCATTGTAAAACCAATAGAGTCCATCACTCCGTTCAGAATCTAAAAAATTGAAAACACTCAAATGATTTTATAAATAATTTGGTTAGTAAATATGTTGCAACAAAATAACTCAATTAAATTAAAAAATATTCAAAATAAATAAGATGTGTAATGTTTAAAATACTATTTTTAATTAAAAAAAATAGTTATCACAGAATAAAGTAATTAAGTATACATATTAATGAACTAAATACAATAAATATTTCAAAAACCTTTAACATATACTTTTTTGATAATTTAAATTGACAAATATTAATATTTCTGAAACAAATAACATCAATTTAATAATAAAATAAATATAGAAATATGTATACAGTAACATTTCACTATAAAAATATATAAATATATAATACTGTGGATTAAAACAAACAATATATAATATTTATAACTAGTTTTACTTTGCATGGTATAAATCATAAGCGTGTATACTAGTTGGTCAAGTAAAGGTCAATTATAAAACATTAAAATGACTTGAACATTGTCTCTATATGCAAATTAATTAATATAAAAAATAAAGAATAATTAAATATTTTAATTATTAAAATAAATATTTTAATTAATAAAATAAATATCACATTGAATTGTACACTTAATTATAATAGAATAGTTTTCAGTATTAAATGGACTCAAATTATTTCAACCAAAAATGTAAGCTTACACATGCCATTTAAGAATCACAAATTAATGTATAGTTCTAACAAAAATTAAAATTTAATATATCAATAGAAATATAAATGATTTTAATAAATTTATAATATATTAATATAACATTATAACTAAATAATGAAGTATCAAGTTTTATCACTAGAAAAAGTACTTAAATTTATTTGAGATCTTATTTTACGCTGTTTTACAGAATTTACTAAAACTAATTGTAATTGTTATGATCCATATCATCCTTTAAATTCCCTTTCGCCCATTATCATTAATATTTTAAATAAAATTTGTTGTCTGTGCTGACTTTCTAAATTATTCTTATGTTTACAATATAAATGATTATTTGTAATGTTACAATAACAAGGGCATTAGAAAAAAAAAAAAAATTTTTTAAAAATATTTGATTTAATAGTAAGTAAATAGTATTACTGATTTTTTTTATTTATTTAATTAACATTGTTCAAATGTTGAATAATACTAATTTAATATTGTAAAGAATCAAACTGGTGCAATTTTTATATATAACCAATTTTTAAATTTTTTTTTAAGAAATTTATTTTATATTGGATATGTTATTAGTCTAAAAAATTAGTCAAATAAAAAGTTTAAGAAAATTTAAGAAAAATATTTCAAAAATCATAATTTTTAAAATCAAATTAATATTAATTTATAAAAAAATATTGAGAACCAAACTTATGATCTATTTAATAATTAAACAATCTAATAATTATCAGTATATATTCTTTAAATTATTTACTATTTTAATTATTTTTAGGTTGTGTTAATATAAAATTAGTCTTGATATTTATGTTAATAAACTAAAAATATAAATTCTGACAAAAAAAAAAAAAAAAAAAAAAAACAAATAATAATAAATAAAAAAATTATAATAATTAGAACTTAAATATTAAAATAAGTATGGTATAAAAGTATATAATGGCAAGAATAAAATGTTGTTAAAAAGATAAAATATATTTGAAATTAATACAAACATCAAATAGAGTAAGTGAAAAAGTGAATTATATTTGCGGTTTTCAGATATGGAAAGGACAATCAAAGTAGATGTGAAGAATGTCAAAAAAACCAGGAACTATTGAAGAGGCAAGGAAGAGAATCATTGATTGATAACTTAAATAAATTTGAAGAAAGTATGGTATAACTAAATTAGAGGTGAGTAATTGAAAAAATGTTATTCTTGGATAATTTTATTTTATGGAACCAAGAGTGAAGTAGTATAATCAGAGATATATCTTTAAACCTTGGTAAGCAAGCCAAATAACAGTTGTCAAACACACAGAATCAGTTGAATTAAAAATAAGCATCAGAAGAAGACTGAGGATTTTGATATGAAGTCTGTAATTTTGTTTCTGTTATTACTATGTGACTGATATTTACTATTAAATAATTTATTCCAAATAATGTGTTGTTTTGTCATACATTTTTGAACATAAGTCTCATATTATGTGTAAATATCGGTGCAAGGCGTCCACAGTTTGTATTTGTAGTCTTGTTAAGTAAACTAGCAGCTGTTTCTAAGAGATATTTAACTGGATCACTTCCAAGTTGATACTGTAAAAAATAGTCTTATTAAGCTAAATAATTTAATTAATAACTACTGTGTAAACTCTTACTTGAGACATAGCATTAAATAGAGCTCTAAATGCAGGTTGTTTTTTAGTTCGAAATGTAGAACGAGATCCATGAAGAACTGCTACTCCATTTTCTTCAGCTGATTTACAATTGCTCATATACATACAATGATCAGATCGATAGTTATATCGACATGGATATACATAAACTTTATCTAAAATAAATTATATAAATGATATTTTTATATAACAAATAATCTAATAGATTTACCTGGATGGTAATGGAAAATAATATTGATAATATCTTGATCCCCCCATGTAAGGTCAAGACGATATTTTTCTAAAACAGGTGTTAGTTGACTAATCCAATTAAATTCCCTCATTCTAGTAAGATTCATCAACATAACACCAGAATTTAATCCTAAACATTTACAAGTATTTATATTAATTATTTTTAATTACTAAGCACAAAGATACGTACCTAATTTACCATAGTAAGGATGTTTAGCGAATCGGTTGTACCATCCTACATTCATGTCTTCGTGTTCAGGTACCATTGCAGCTAATTGGGAAGAATTCATCAGAGAAAAATGTTTCCATACATCATCTACATTGCTCAAAAACAAAGTATCAGTGTCCACGTAGAGAATTGAGTCCAAATGATTTAATACTGACTAAAATTTAAAAAGTTATGACAGTTGATTTTAATATTTAAACAATTGAAAAAAGAGTTTTCATTCAATTATATAATTACTGGCAAAAAAAGACGTTCTGATGCACAAGGCTGAAATAATTTTTCCCATTCATCATAATGTTCTTTGGGAAAAATAATACTATGAATTTCATAAGAAAATGAATCATTTGTCAATAGCTTCCAATCTCGTAACTAGACAAAAAGTTAGAGAATATTAAGAATTATGTATGAAATTATATAGCTTTAACAATGCTTACGGTTTCATCAAATTCTTGTTGGATCTTTTTTTCAGCAACCACAACTATTCTCAGATCTGAACTACCTCGGAAAATGATGGCTGACTTAATCATGACTAATGCTTCCGATGTACGATTCTTACAAACAACCACGGCTATGACCAATTCTTCATTTTTCCTACAATATTCGACAAAGATTACATTTAAAACAACACATTACATATACAAATAAAAACAAACATTCTGAATATCTTACTTTGTTTGAAATAGTTGCACGGAGCGAGTACTTAGTAGTATACTTGTTTTGAAGTCAGATATATTACCGACATTAAGGGGGATTGGTTTGTTGGGCAGGTATATATACAGTAGAGTGAAGATTGAAAAACAAACAAGAAACGGAAAAAGACATGATAGTTTCAGTCGAACCATCGCATTAAAACTACATATACTGTACAAGAATGCGACGGGTTAGCGCACAGATTTTAACTCTGTTACAGAAGCTCGCTATAAAAAGTGACATGGAAATTTTCGACAGATTTTGGCGAACACGGGTTTTCAATTTTCCGTGTACAAATTAGTAAAAACCATTTTAAAACGTAATCACATTATAACACTCTAGCGCGACAACACAATAGTGTTATTATTCACTCACTGGACAATCTCTACTTTCGCAGTTCGCAATAAAATATACAAATACGATGCCGGACGTTTTAGTCAAAACACACATACACCACACTGTAAACGGTACCTATCACACAAAAGGTCGTTTTGATAAACTCTGATAAAATATGATGAACCGTTAAAAATTAACCGCGATACATCGTACAGCTGACCGCGTGAATCAAACGCACACTACAATTTTTTCACAGAAAACAAAATAAGTCTTTATTAAAATAAACAAAACCATAGACTTGATAATAGATTATCAGGTTATTATCAGGTCTATGAGCAAAACAAATTAACAAGACGCGCTCTGGCCAAAAAATTTTGTATTTTATTAGTCAAGAGCATTAATTAAAAATTAAATGTATTCTATAATCAGAGCTCGAATTGAGCGGAGTCCGCTTATATGTTTTCATAGATTTCATTCATAGAATTTCCATTAATAAATTAAGCGAGGAACGCTAAAAATGCGTCCTCCACAGATATCTTTACTTTTGAATGGTATAATGGTATTTGAATTTTTTATTGCAAACTGCAAAATAATAATTAAGTATGCAAAGAATAATATTTATTTCTGTAATTATTATTATTATTTTAGATTCTGAACGGAGTGATGAAATCTATTAGTTTTACAATCAGTGTTGGGAATAGATAACTAATAATTTATTTAGATAAAGATAAAGATGACTATACTAATTCTTATCTAGATACAGATAAAGATAGTTATACTAAATTTCATCTAGATAAAGATAAAAATAAGTACATTTTTATATAGATAAATATTAGATAATTTCATGTTTGATTTTGAAAATATTCAGGATACTACAGCCTACAGATATTAGGTAAAAAATTCATAATTAAAAACATTTTAAAATAAATATCATTTTTTAAACTCATTTCAAACATTAATAAACATAAAATAGAAAATAACTTTTTTTTGAAATAAACTTCATAAGAAGATTGTCATCTTGTCAGTTATTATCTGTGTCATAGGTATATGATGTACAAAAAAATGTAAAAAAGAAAATATAGAAACATTTTAAATTTTCAAATTTTATTTTTATTCTATTTAAATAAATTATCTAGATTGGTACTGATAGATTACAAGATTTTTATCTAGATGAAGATAAAGATAATTGAGTATAAATTTATCTAGATAAGATAAAATATAAATAATTTTTATCTAGATAACTTATCTAGATACATTTATCTAGATATTTCCCAACACTGTTTACAATAATGTGTGTGTTTTTTTTTTTTGTGTCGAAAAAATCAAAATACTGCAAACCCTTGGAATTTTCACTAAATCTTTATATTGGTTTTTTCTATAAATAGTTAAATTTTCAAAGTTTTTTGACTTATTTTGACTTATTTATAGACAATTTTAATTTTCAATTTCTGTAAGTTTTTTTTAAAATATCTATAAAATTTATTTGGCTGTTCGAAAACTCTTGAAAATTTGATACAAGTTTTATTATAGGTTATACTTATCGTAACTAAAAAATATCGGAAATCGTTTCACTCAATTTTTTTTTATAAGTCCATAAAGTTCAATTTTGTATAAAATATGTTAAAATCGCAATAATTTACAAGTTATTTTGTAGTTGAAAATTTATAAAATTTTTTCTGTTTACACTTTAGGTTCAAAATTTTAACACTAGATTATCCATAAGCTACTCTTCAAAAGTCTAAAAAAAAAAATTTCCCGGACTAAAAGGAAAAAATGTTATGACCGTTTGAAATTTAAATTTTTACAAAATTGCATAAAATAGCGATTTATCCTCAAACGATTTTTAATATTTGTTATAATTCAAAAAGTATAAGTCGCAGAAACTTGAAATTTTTACCAACTATTAAGATTGGCATTTGCTTTATGTCATATTTTTGTCAAAATATTATAATGATTTTTAAGTTACTTATAAGCATTTGAAATATTCGATTTTTTTTAAATTTTTTTTTTTTACAATCAATGATAAAAAACATTTGGCTGGTACAAAATATTTGAAAATTTAATAGAAGATTCCACTGAACTTTTTCTTATTGTCATTCAAAAATTATTGAAATCCATAGGCACAATTTTTTTTTTATAAGCGTTCGAACAGCGAATATTGACATTACAATTACATGTAAAACATAATATAATATAAAATATTCTAGACTGATAAATCATATCGGTTTTTGGAATTTGCTCTAACTCAAAAACCAAATAACGCAAACACTTGAAATTTTCATCAAATGTTTATGTTGACGTTTTCTATGAATGATTAAGTTTTCAAAGTATTTTGACATATTTTGACTTATTTATATTTTCGATTTTTTTAAATTTTTCGTTTCAAAATAAAATATACTTAACAATATTTATAAATAACAATGTATTATATTCTAGACTAACATATCATCACCGTTCAGAATTGTTTTTCGTATTCAATGATACCTATCATTGAATTCAAATTTAACAAATCCATTGTAATGACCTATCCTATGAACGAGTCGCACTCCACCTCCAACAGCAGAGCGAGGCCCATCCGGTTCTTTTTTTTATATATATAAAATAATTGTGTATTTTTAAAGTTATAGTAAATACCAATTATACATAGTACAATAAGTGTCTATATATTATACAACTTTGTTGTTGTGTTAATTATTTAATTTACCATATTATATAGACTTTACATTGTAGAGAGCACTATAGATGTAGGTACTACTTTTATAGTGCCTTACTATCATAGGCGTGCGCAGGAATTTTTCACAGGGCGTGCAGAATTATTTTAGTAGGGTTTACTTGACCTATTACAAATCAGTAAGATAAATATTGCCTCTATATTATAATAATTAGCTTATAATAAATTTAAATTTTAAAATCAAACAATATTATTAGTTTACATATTACATATTATTATTTATTACATATAAAACTAAATTTACTTAATATACAATAGCATTTACATTTATATTGGTAATCTTCTTTGGATTGGTGTTTGATTGATCTTGTACCCGAATTCGTAATTAAATCTTTGAAAACGGTCATGAACATAATACCAAATAATACCACAATAGGTATTTCGTTATCCCGATGAACGGAGTATCTATAATTATTATTTGTGTAATTGTGTATTATACCATTGATTATAAATACTAGTATTTATAATCAATGATTATACGTAATAATGTTATAAATTTATATTTGTATATAGTAATATGATACAGAATAAATTATACCCACTCTCAATAATCAGTTTTAAATAATTAAACAATATAAAGTAGGCACAAATTTTTGCAGAGTGTGCAACTGCACACCATGCACACTCCGTGCGCACGCCTATGCTTAGTATATGTAAGGTGGGCCACCTTAGGTGGCCATACGTCCAGACGTATTATAAGGGAAAATATCATATTACAAATGTCTGTCCTGTTGTCCCAATATAAGCTTCCGGGACGTTAAACTGTCCCGTTTTTTAATGTGCTTAAATGTGATATGAATATGTTTAAAAATATGTATAGTTAATTACGTAAAATTAAAATTATTTTCTTCGTCTATCTGTATTAAATGTCAATAAAAGCAGAAGCGGAACTAGGAATTTTACGAACGGGAAAAATGTTAAAATACGCCTTATCATAAACAAAGTATCAAATATCCATTACTTGGGGGAGGTGATGCTATACCTTCTCGAGGTTTCCCCTGTGAGTAGTGTATTCCTGGTCTGCTTTCCGAATCTCTCAAAGATTTTTCTACGGATCAAACAATGAATACACGAAACCAAATAGCATCGAATCGACAGCCAAACATCCACGGATCTCCTGGCTCATTCGACAAAAACAGTCCTTTTAAGGACTACCCCACTGACGCACGTGATCATCGCGTAAATACCATAAAAAATAAAATACCCTTCAAAAAATATAAAAAATCAAAAACACAAAAAAAGAAATCATACATGCATATGAACGAACACCAATATCCTAGTAAAAAAGAATCACAAAGAACAATACGAGTAGCGCACTTAAATGTAGAAGGATTAACGAGAGCCAAGTCCGACATTATAAGCAGGATATTTAAAGACACAGATGTACTGGCATTACAAGAAACTCACGTACCGGAAAATGAGACAAGACGCCTGAAGTACCTGGTTTTAATATGATAGACTATAA
>JASXSY010000269.1:0-11499 GCA_034509805.1 Sipha maydis
AGACTGGATGAAAAAATATATGTGCTATTAACTTTTAAAAATTAAAATTACACATATATTTCATATTTCAGGTAATTTGAAAACACCATTAAGAAAATCGTCTTCAATTTCTGACAGCAAAATTAAGCAGACTGAAAGGTCTGTGCCAAAAACGAAAAAACTAATGAAATACTCGTCGAAACCGTGGTCAGATATTGTTGACGAATATGAAGCAAATAGTAAGTCTTAATAGGTGGTCTTTTCCAAAAAAAATGTATTCGTTTAAGACTCTTTGAACTTCAATCTCGGTCTAAATTTTTTCATTTACTGGTTACTTACAATACTTTACTGGTTAATTTGTAGAATCAACAACCGTGTTACAAACTCCTGTTGCTGAGCCAACTTCATCCATCAAACAAGGTGTTGTGGTTCAAAAAAATGAAATTAAACCGTCGGAAGAGCCCGAAATAATAAAAGAATATTCTTTAATAAAGAAACAAGGTAATACTTCTGATTTGTTAATGGAACCGAAGAATTGTTCTACCAAAAATACTATTCCGATAGAAAATACTTCGGTTTTATTAATGAAAATTATACCTTTTTCAGAAAAAACAATGACGCAGGAAATCATTAAATCGGAATCTTTAAATGAACTGAATTCAATAAAAACACAAGGAGCCAGTGTTGAAATTGATTTGAATGCACCAATTAAAGACACGGAAAGTGAGTTTTTGATGTAGACTGGATGAAAAAATATATGTGCTATTAACTTTTATAAATTAAAATTACACATATATTTCATATTTCAGGTAATTTGAAAACACCATTAAGAAAATCGTCTTCAATTTCTGACAGCAAAATTAAGCAGACTGAAAGGTCTGTGCCAAAAACGAAAAAACTAATGAAATACTCGTCGAAACCGTGGTCAGATATTGTTGACGAATATGAAGCAAATAGTAAGTCTTAATAGGTGGTCTTTTCCAAAAAAAATGTATTCGTTTAAGACTCTTTGAACTTCAATCTCGGTCTAAATTTTTTCATTTACTGGTTACTTACAATACTTTACTGGTTAATTTGTAGAATCAACAACCGTGTTACAAACTCCTGTTGCTGAGCCAACTTCATCCATCAAACAAGGTGTTGTGGTTCAAAAAAATGAAATTAAACCGTCGGAAGAGCCCGAAATAATAAAAGAATATTCTTTAATAAAGAAACAAGGTAATACTTCTGATTTGTTAATGGAACCGAAGAATTGTTCTACCAAAAATACTATTCCGATAGAAAATACTTCGGTTTTATTAATGAAAATTATACCTTTTTCAGAAAAAACAATGACGCAGGAAATCATTAAATCGGAATCTTTAAATGAACTGAATTCAATAAAAACACAAGGAGCCAGTGTTGAAATTGATTTGAATGCACCAATTAAAGACACGGAAAGTGAGTTTTTGATGTAGACTGGATGAAAAAATATATGTGCTATTAACTTTTAAAAATTAAAATTACACATATATTTCATATTTCAGGTAATTTGAAAACACCATTAAGAAAATCGTCTTCAATTTCTGACAGCAAAATTAAGCAGACTGAAAGGTCTGTGCCAAAAACGAAAAA
Organism: Sipha maydis; assembly: GCA_034509805.1. Lineage (NCBI taxonomy): Eukaryota > Metazoa > Arthropoda > Insecta > Hemiptera > Aphididae > Sipha > Sipha maydis. The sequence goes on from JASXSY010000269.1 coordinate 1,594, forward strand.
ACTAATGAAATACTCGTCGAAACCGTGTCAGATATTGTTGACGAATATGAAGCAAATAGTAAGTCTTAATAGGTGGTCTTTTCCAAAAAAAATGTATTCGTTTAAGACTCTTTGAACTTCAATCTCGGTCTAAATTTTTTCATTTACTGGTTACTTACAATACTTTACTGGTTAATTTGTAGAATCAACAACCGTGTTACAAACTCCTGTTGCTGAGCCAACTTCATCCATCAAACAAGGTGTTGTGGTTCAAAAAAATGAAATTAAACCGTCGGAAGAGCCCGAAATAATAAAAGAATATTCTTTAATAAAGAAACAAGGTAATACTTCTGATTTGTTAATGGAACCGAAGAATTGTTCTACCAAAAATACTATTCCGATAGAAAATACTTCGGTTTTATTAATGAAAATTATACCTTTTTCAGAAAAAACAATGACGCAGGAAATCATTAAATCGGAATCTTTAAATGAACTGAATTCAATAAAAACACAAGGAGCCAGTGTTGAAATTGATTTGAATGCACCAATTAAAGACACGGAAAGTGAGTTTTTGATGTAGACTGGATGAAAAAATATATGTGCTATTAACTTTTAAAAATTAAAATTACACATATATTTCATATTTCAGGTAATTTGAAAACACCATTAAGAAAATCGTCTTCAATTTCTGACAGCAAAATTAAGCAGACTGAAAGGTCTGTGCCAAAAACGAAAAAACTAATGAAATACTCGTCGAAACCGTGGTCAGATATTGTTGACGAATATGAAGCAAATAGTAAGTCTTAATAGGTGGTCTTTTCCAAAAAAAATGTATTCGTTTAAGACTCTTTGAACTTCAATCTCGGTCTAAATTTTTTCATTTACTGGTTACTTACAATACTTTACTGGTTAATTTGTAGAATCAACAACCGTGTTACAAACTCCTGTTGCTGAGCCAACTTCATCCATCAAACAAGGTGTTGTGGTTCAAAAAAATGAAATTAAACCGTCGGAAGAGCCCGAAATAATAAAAGAATATTCTTTAATAAAGAAACAAGGTAATACTTCTGATTTGTTAATGGAACCGAAGAATTGTTCTACCAAAAATACTATTCCGATAGAAAATACTTCGGTTTTATTAATGAAAATTATACCTTTTTCAGAAAAAACAATGACGCAGGAAATCATTAAATCGGAATCTTTAAATGAACTGAATTCAATAAAAACACAAGGAGCCAGTGTTGAAATTGATTTGAATGCACCAATTAAAGACACGGAAAGTGAGTTTTTGATGTAGACTGGATGAAAAAATATATGTGCTATTAACTTTTAAAAATTAAAATTACACATATATTTTATATTTCAGGTAATATTAAAACACCATTAGGAAAATCGTCTTCAATTTCTCAAAGCAAAATCAAGCAGACAGAAGGTTCTGTGCCAAAAACGAAAAAACTAATGAAAAACTCGTCGAAACTGTGTTCAGATATTGTTGACGAATATGAAGCAAATAGTAAGTCTTAATAGTTGGTCTTTTCCAAAAATAATGTATTCGTTTAAGACTCTTTGAACTTCAATCTCGATCTAAATTTTTTCATTAACTGGTTACTTACTGTACTTTACTGGTTTATTTGTAGAATCAACAACCGTGTTACAAACTCCTGTTGCTGAGCCAACTTCATCCATCAAACAAGGTGTTGTGGTTCAAAAAAATGAAATTAAACCGTCGGAAGAGCCCGAAATAATAAAAGAATATTCTTTAATAAAGAAACAAGGTAATACTTCTGATTTGTTAATGGAACCGAAGAATTGTTCTACCAAAAATACTATTCCGATAGAAAATACTTCGGTTTTATTAATGAAAATTATACCTTTTTCAGAAAAAACAATGACGCAGGAAATCATTAAATCGGAATCTTTAAATGAACTGAATTCAATAAAAACACAAGGAGCCAGTGTTGAAATTGATTTGAATGCACCAATTAAAGACACGGAAAGTGAGTTTTTGATGTAGACTGGATGAAAAAATATATGTGCTATTAACTTTTAAAAATTAAAATTACACATATATTTCATATTTCAGGTAATTTGAAAACACCATTAAGAAAATCGTCTTCAATTTCTGACAGCAAAATTAAGCAGACTGAAAGGTCTGTGCCAAAAACGAAAAAACTAATGAAATACTCGTCGAAACCGTGGTCAGATATTGTTGACGAATATGAAGCAAATAGTAAGTCTTAATAGGTGGTCTTTTCCAAAAAAAATGTATTCGTTTAAGACTCTTTGAACTTCAATCTCGGTCTAAATTTTTTCATTTACTGGTTACTTACAATACTTTACTGGTTAATTTGTAGAATCAACAACCGTGTTACAAACTCCTGTTGCTGAGCCAACTTCATCCATCAAACAAGGTGTTGTGGTTCAAAAAAATGAAATTAAACCGTCGGAAGAGCCCGAAATAATAAAAGAATATTCTTTAATAAAGAAACAAGGTAATACTTCTGATTTGTTAATGGAACCGAAGAATTGTTCTACCAAAAATACTATTCCGATAGAAAATACTTCGGTTTTATTAATGAAAATTATACCTTTTTCAGAAAAAACAATGACGCAGGAAATCATTAAATCGGAATCTTTAAATGAACTGAATTCAATAAAAACACAAGGAGCCAGTGTTGAAATTGATTTGAATGCACCAATTAAAGACACGGAAAGTGAGTTTTTGATGTAGACTGGATGAAAAAATATATGTGCTATTAACTTTTAAAAATTAAAATTACACATATATTTCATATTTCAGGTAATTTGAAAACACCATTAAGAAAATCGTCTTCAATTTCTGACAGCAAAATTAAGCAGACTGAAAGGTCTGTGCCAAAAACGAAAAAACTAATGAAATACTCGTCGAAACCGTGGTCAGATATTGTTGACGAATATGAAGCAAATAGTAAGTCTTAATAGGTGGTCTTTTCCAAAAAAAATGTATTCGTTTAAGACTCTTTGAACTTCAATCTCGGTCTAAATTTTTTCATTTACTGGTTACTTACAATACTTTACTGGTTAATTTGTAGAATCAACAACCGTGTTACAAACTCCTGTTGCTGAGCCAACTTCATCCATCAAACAAGGTGTTGTGGTTCAAAAAAATGAAATTAAACCGTCGGAAGAGCCCGAAATAATAAAAGAATATTCTTTAATAAAGAAACAAGGTAATACTTCTGATTTGTTAATGGAACCGAAGAATTGTTCTACCAAAAATACTATTCCGATAGAAAATACTTCGGTTTTATTAATGAAAATTATACCTTTTTCAGAAAAAACAATGACGCAGGAAATCATTAAATCGGAATCTTTAAATGAACTGAATTCAATAAAAACACAAGGAGCCAGTGTTGAAATTGATTTGAATGCACCAATTAAAGACACGGAAAGTGAGTTTTTGATGTAGACTGGATGAAAAAATATATGTGCTATTAACTTTTAAAAATTAAAATTACACATATATTTTATATTTCAGGTAATATTAAAACACCATTAGGAAAATCGTCTTCAATTTCTCAAAGCAAAATCAAGCAGACAGAAGGTTCTGTGCCAAAAACGAAAAAACTAATGAAAAACTCGTCGAAACTGTGTTCAGATATTGTTGACGAATATGAAGCAAATAGTAAGTCTTAATAGTTGGTCTTTTCCAAAAATAATGTATTCGTTTAAGACTCTTTGAACTTCAATCTCGATCTAAATTTTTTCATTAACTGGTTACTTACTGTACTTTACTGGTTTATTTGTAGAATCAACAACCGTGTTACAAACTCCTGTTGCTGAGCCAACTTCATCCATCAAACAAGGTGTTGTGGTTCAAAAAAATGAAATTAAACCGTCGGAAGAGCCCGAAATAATAAAAGAATATTCTTTAATAAAGAAACAAGGTAATACTTCTGATTTGTTAATGGAACCGAAGAATTGTTCTACCAAAAATACTATTCCGATAGAAAATACTTCGGTTTTATTAATGAAAATTATACCTTTTTCAGAAAAAACAATGACGCAGGAAATCATTAAATCGGAATCTTTAAATGAACTGAATTCAATAAAAACACAAGGAGCCAGTGTTGAAATTGATTTGAATGCACCAATTAAAGACACGGAAAGTGAGTTTTTGATGTAGACTGGATGAAAAAATATATGTGCTATTAACTTTTAAAAATTAAAATTACACATATATTTCATATTTCAGGTAATTTGAAAACACCATTAAGAAAATCGTCTTCAATTTCTGACAGCAAAATTAAGCAGACTGAAAGGTCTGTGCCAAAAACGAAAAAACTAATGAAATACTCGTCGAAACCGTGGTCAGATATTGTTGACGAATATGAAGCAAATAGTAAGTCTTAATAGGTGGTCTTTTCCAAAAAAAATGTATTCGTTTAAGACTCTTTGAACTTCAATCTCGGTCTAAATTTTTTCATTTACTGGTTACTTACAATACTTTACTGGTTAATTTGTAGAATCAACAACCGTGTTACAAACTCCTGTTGCTGAGCCAACTTCATCCATCAAACAAGGTGTTGTGGTTCAAAAAAATGAAATTAAACCGTCGGAAGAGCCCGAAATAATAAAAGAATATTCTTTAATAAAGAAACAAGGTAATACTTCTGATTTGTTAATGGAACCGAAGAATTGTTCTACCAAAAATACTATTCCGATAGAAAATACTTCGGTTTTATTAATGAAAATTATACCTTTTTCAGAAAAAACAATGACGCAGGAAATCATTAAATCGGAATCTTTAAATGAACTGAATTCAATAAAAACACAAGGAGCCAGTGTTGAAATTGATTTGAATGCACCAATTAAAGACACGGAAAGTGAGTTTTTGATGTAGACTGGATGAAAAAATATATGTGCTATTAACTTTTAAAAATTAAAATTACACATATATTTCATATTTCAGGTAATTTGAAAACACCATTAAGAAAATCGTCTTCAATTTCTGACAGCAAAATTAAGCAGACTGAAAGGTCTGTGCCAAAAACGAAAAAACTAATGAAATACTCGTCGAAACCGTGGTCAGATATTGTTGACGAATATGAAGCAAATAGTAAGTCTTAATAGGTGGTCTTTTCCAAAAAAAATGTATTCGTTTAAGACTCTTTGAACTTCAATCTCGGTCTAAATTTTTTCATTTACTGGTTACTTACAATACTTTACTGGTTAATTTGTAGAATCAACAACCGTGTTACAAACTCCTGTTGCTGAGCCAACTTCATCCATCAAACAAGGTGTTGTGGTTCAAAAAAATGAAATTAAACCGTCGGAAGAGCCCGAAATAATAAAAGAATATTCTTTAATAAAGAAACAAGGTAATACTTCTGATTTGTTAATGGAACCGAAGAATTGTTCTACCAAAAATACTATTCCGATAGAAAATACTTCGGTTTTATTAATGAAAATTATACCTTTTTCAGAAAAAACAATGACGCAGGAAATCATTAAATCGGAATCTTTAAATGAACTGAATTCAATAAAAACACAAGGAGCCAGTGTTGAAATTGATTTGAATGCACCAATTAAAGACACGGAAAGTGAGTTTTTGATGTAGACTGGATGAAAAAATATATGTGCTATTAACTTTTAAAAATTAAAATTACACATATATTTCATATTTCAGGTAATTTGAAAACACCATTAAGAAAATCGTCTTCAATTTCTGACAGCAAAATTAAGCAGACTGAAAGGTCTGTGCCAAAAACGAAAAAACTAATGAAATACTCGTCGAAACCGTGGTCAGATATTGTTGACGAATATGAAGCAAATAGTAAGTCTTAATAGGTGGTCTTTTCCAAAAAAAATGTATTCGTTTAAGACTCTTTGAACTTCAATCTCGGTCTAAATTTTTTCATTTACTGGTTACTTACAATACTTTACTGGTTAATTTGTAGAATCAACAACCGTGTTACAAACTCCTGTTGCTGAGCCAACTTCATCCATCAAACAAGGTGTTGTGGTTCAAAAAAATGAAATTAAACCGTCGGAAGAGCCCGAAATAATAAAAGAATATTCTTTAATAAAGAAACAAGGTAATACTTCTGATTTGTTAATGGAACCGAAGAATTGTTCTACCAAAAATACTATTCCGATAGAAAATACTTCGGTTTTATTAATGAAAATTATACCTTTTTCAGAAAAAACAATGACGCAGGAAATCATTAAATCGGAATCTTTAAATGAACTGAATTCAATAAAAACACAAGGAGCCAGTGTTGAAATTGATTTGAATGCACCAATTAAAGACACGGAAAGTGAGTTTTTGATGTAGACTGGATGAAAAAATATATGTGCTATTAACTTTTAAAAATTAAAATTACACATATATTTCATATTTCAGGTAATTTGAAAACACCATTAAGAAAATCGTCTTCAATTTCTGACAGCAAAATTAAGCAGACTGAAAGGTCTGTGCCAAAAACGAAAAAACTAATGAAATACTCGTCGAAACCGTGGTCAGATATTGTTGACGAATATGAAGCAAATAGTAAGTCTTAATAGGTGGTCTTTTCCAAAAAAAATGTATTCGTTTAAGACTCTTTGAACTTCAATCTCGGTCTAAATTTTTTCATTTACTGGTTACTTACAATACTTTACTGGTTAATTTGTAGAATCAACAACCGTGTTACAAACTCCTGTTGCTGAGCCAACTTCATCCATCAAACAAGGTGTTGTGGTTCAAAAAAATGAAATTAAACCGTCGGAAGAGCCCGAAATAATAAAAGAATATTCTTTAATAAAGAAACAAGGTAATACTTCTGATTTGTTAATGGAACCGAAGAATTGTTCTACCAAAAATACTATTCCGATAGAAAATACTTCGGTTTTATTAATGAAAATTATACCTTTTTCAGAAAAAACAATGACGCAGGAAATCATTAAATCGGAATCTTTAAATGAACTGAATTCAATAAAAACACAAGGAGCCAGTGTTGAAATTGATTTGAATGCACCAATTAAAGACACGGAAAGTGAGTTTTTGATGTAGACTGGATGAAAAAATATATGTGCTATTAACTTTTAAAAATTAAAATTACACATATATTTTATATTTCAGGTAATATTAAAACACCATTAGGAAAATCGTCTTCAATTTCTCAAAGCAAAATCAAGCAGACAGAAGGTTCTGTGCCAAAAACGAAAAAACTAATGAAAAACTCGTCGAAACTGTGTTCAGATATTGTTGACGAATATGAAGCAAATAGTAAGTCTTAATAGTTGGTCTTTTCCAAAAATAATGTATTCGTTTAAGACTCTTTGAACTTCAATCTCGATCTAAATTTTTTCATTAACTGGTTACTTACTGTACTTTACTGGTTTATTTGTAGAATCAACAACCGTGTTACAAACTCCTGTTGCTGAGCCAACTTCATCCATCAAACAAGGTGTTGTGGTTCAAAAAAATGAAATTAAACCGTCGGAAGAGCCCGAAATAATAAAAGAATATTCTTTAATAAAGAAACAAGGTAATACTTCTGATTTGTTAATGGAACCGAAGAATTGTTCTACCAAAAATACTATTCCGATAGAAAATACTTCGGTTTTATTAATGAAAATTATACCTTTTTCAGAAAAAACAATGACGCAGGAAATCATTAAATCGGAATCTTTAAATGAACTGAATTCAATAAAAACACAAGGAGCCAGTGTTGAAATTGATTTGAATGCACCAATTAAAGACACGGAAAGTGAGTTTTTGATGTAGACTGGATGAAAAAATATATGTGCTATTAACTTTTAAAAATTAAAATTACACATATATTTCATATTTCAGGTAATTTGAAAACACCATTAAGAAAATCGTCTTCAATTTCTGACAGCAAAATTAAGCAGACTGAAAGGTCTGTGCCAAAAACGAAAAAACTAATGAAATACTCGTCGAAACCGTGGTCAGATATTGTTGACGAATATGAAGCAAATAGTAAGTCTTAATAGGTGGTCTTTTCCAAAAAAAATGTATTCGTTTAAGACTCTTTGAACTTCAATCTCGGTCTAAATTTTTTCATTTACTGGTTACTTACAATACTTTACTGGTTAATTTGTAGAATCAACAACCGTGTTACAAACTCCTGTTGCTGAGCCAACTTCATCCATCAAACAAGGTGTTGTGGTTCAAAAAAATGAAATTAAACCGTCGGAAGAGCCCGAAATAATAAAAGAATATTCTTTAATAAAGAAACAAGGTAATACTTCTGATTTGTTAATGGAACCGAAGAATTGTTCTACCAAAAATACTATTCCGATAGAAAATACTTCGGTTTTATTAATGAAAATTATACCTTTTTCAGAAAAAACAATGACGCAGGAAATCATTAAATCGGAATCTTTAAATGAACTGAATTCAATAAAAACACAAGGAGCCAGTGTTGAAATTGATTTGAATGCACCAATTAAAGACACGGAAAGTGAGTTTTTGATGTAGACTGGATGAAAAAATATATGTGCTATTAACTTTTAAAAATTAAAATTACACATATATTTCATATTTCAGGTAATTTGAAAACACCATTAAGAAAATCGTCTTCAATTTCTGACAGCAAAATTAAGCAGACTGAAAGGTCTGTGCCAAAAACGAAAAAACTAATGAAATACTCGTCGAAACCGTGGTCAGATATTGTTGACGAATATGAAGCAAATAGTAAGTCTTAATAGGTGGTCTTTTCCAAAAAAAATGTATTCGTTTAAGACTCTTTGAACTTCAATCTCGGTCTAAATTTTTTCATTTACTGGTTACTTACAATACTTTACTGGTTAATTTGTAGAATCAACAACCGTGTTACAAACTCCTGTTGCTGAGCCAACTTCATCCATCAAACAAGGTGTTGTGGTTCAAAAAAATGAAATTAAACCGTCGGAAGAGCCCGAAATAATAAAAGAATATTCTTTAATAAAGAAACAAGGTAATACTTCTGATTTGTTAATGGAACCGAAGAATTGTTCTACCAAAAATACTATTCCGATAGAAAATACTTCGGTTTTATTAATGAAAATTATACCTTTTTCAGAAAAAACAATGACGCAGGAAATCATTAAATCGGAATCTTTAAATGAACTGAATTCAATAAAAACACAAGGAGCCAGTGTTGAAATTGATTTGAATGCACCAATTAAAGACACGGAAAGTGAGTTTTTGATGTAGACTGGATGAAAAAATATATGTGCTATTAACTTTTAAAAATTAAAATTACACATATATTTTATATTTCAGGTAATATTAAAACACCATTAGGAAAATCGTCTTCAATTTCTCAAAGCAAAATCAAGCAGACTGAAGGTTCTGTGCCAAAAACGAAAAAACTAATGAAAAACTCGTCGAAACTGTGTTCAGATATTGTTGACGAATATGAAGCAAATAGTAAGTCTTAATAGTTGGTCTTTTCCAAAAATAATGTATTCGTTTAAGACTCTTTGAACTTCAATCTCGATCTAAATTTTTTCATTAACTGGTTACTTACTGTACTTTACTGGTTTATTTGTAGAATCAACAACCGTGTTACAAACTCCTGTTGCTGAGCCAACTTCATCCATCAAACAAGTGTTGTGGTTCAAAAAAATGAAATTAAACCGTCGGAAGAGCCGAAATAATAAAAGAATATTCTTTAATAAAGAAACAAGGTAATACTTCTGATTTGTTAATGGAACCGAAGAATTGTTCTACCAAAAATACTATTCCGATAGAAAATACTTCGGTTTTATTAATGAAAATTATACCTTTTTCAGAAAAAACAATGAGCGCAGGAAATCATTAAATCGGAATCTTAAATGAACTGAATTCAATAAAAACACAAGGAGCCAGTGTTGAAATTGATTTGAATGCACCAATTAAAGACACGGAAAGTGAGTTTTTGATGTAGACTGGATGAAAAAATATATGTGCTATTA